>JARHVA010009839.1:207500-217500 GCA_037957365.1 Torreya grandis
TTAGTATCATTAACATACCTATTCCACCACTTGGGATTAAGTGGAAAATATTAGAAAGGTATTTTTTCAGGCCTCTCCATGAAGAGGTTGGACACAACTAGGGAAAAAGGTGAACCCGTTGCCTTACCTTCACATTATCCATAGATAACACAAATAAAAGATAAAAATATTGAATTAAGGCATAGGGACACTAGCTTCATTGTTTCATCATATATGATAGCATGTGCCTATTACTCACACATATTTATTGCTTTCTCTTGATGATGGATCACAGATATTGATTTGAAATGTCAAGCCAAAAAAATCACACACAATATTCCAAAAATCCTTCAATCAAATATCAATATGTTAATATAATATGGTAAGGGACCTTTAAACCTTCTTTACCAATTATTTTTATTGTATATTTGATAATTAATAATGGCATAATATCAATTACATAATAATTACAAAATTAGAATTAAAAAAAGCTAATATTTTAGTCTGTAGATGTTAATTTTATACACCCTTGTGTAAATAATATGGCGTGTTGTAATGTGTTCATGTTGTTTCTAACCTAATGGCCCCCCATTCATAATTATTCAAAATAATTACATTTAACTTCACTCATTTATGTTTACCACTTAGGTTAAGTGAAATTACCATGGTCAAATAGTAACACATCATGTTTTACTAGCCTTAACCGTAACATCATAAAAATAAATAAATAAAATCTAGATCTACCTAACTTCCTAACAACCTAAGCCCATGGTTAAAACAACCAAACAATCTCAGAGGATTGTTAAATCCATTTTACCCTGAAGGAAACCTGTTAGAACAACCTTTGGTTTAGATTCTCCCACTTTCAGGAAATCGATGTCGATTCTTCAAAATTGACACCGATTCTCCCAGATCGACATCTATCTACAAATAACCAAGAAACCACCATAGCTCAGGAGGAAGTGGAGATATATTGATGGATGATGAAGGAAGGATGAAGGACAATTGAAAGAAAAGACTTAGATGATTGTGATAACACATTCCCACCCTGAAACATTGCTAAAATCATTCTAGAATCCACATATGCATGTGTGCAACCTTCTGCCATCTTGAGAAGACATCATTTCAAGTTTACTTCTTTAAAATATTCTTTATCTACATATTTCAGCCATTAAAATGTAAGTATCATTAGTTAATTCAAATTTTACTTCACATTTCTATCTACCTTTATCTGTCTGTAACTATGTTGCACTCAATTTTATTTATTTTGTCAATTTTACAACTTGTTACTATAGCCTATTTTAATATTTTATTAGATTACATAGAGTTGACATCAATTTACCTAAATCGACATAGATCTTATATGATTAGCATCGATCCCTGCTAAATCATTAAAACATTGTTAAAATCATCAACATTTTATCTGAAATTACTATTTTATTTTCCTAAAAACTATCTTTTCATATGTAGATGACTTTGCCTGGATTAACACATGATGTTAGTATCTTTGATCTTCCAATTTTTCCTCATCCCTTATTTACTGATCAAAGTGACATTGATTTTGAGTTAGGAATTTTCACTATGGTTTTCACACCTAAGTTTGAAACCATTAACGAGTAATTGGCTATAATTCAAGAAGATGTTGATGTAGCTAATAAATTCTAGGATAATTACTTTGATCACATTAGTCCTATTATATATTGCATATCTTTGGATTGTCCATTTATATCCAATCCTCATATCTCTTTTTTAATTTCATGTTTTATAATAAACTTGAATGTAAACATGGGCTGACATCTATTTAAGGAAGCATATCACTTCCTGGGACTAGTTTTATATCAGGCAACCCATTCCTTTTTCTATTAATCAAAATTTTGGTGATTTTGTGTGATTTATAGGTCATTCCTCCCTAGCAAAAGAGTAACTCCCGCAAAGCTTGATCAACAGTGTGAAACCAATTTTCATATCTAGGTAATCTTGAAAACTTTGCATTTACTTTGTTTTTAGTAGCTAATTAAATCACCTCAAAAGCAAAAAAAATACTAAAACATTTTGGCATGCCTGGTGGGACTGTTAGGTCTCATTTTTTTGTTAACATTTAAAATTTTCTTGGTTGAAATTTCTCTCTTTCCCCTTCTTCTATTTATGGAATTCATCCAAAGAAAATCTAAAATTACATTATTTTTTCTTTTTAAAAGGGTTAAAGAATTTGCATCCATTTTTTCCTACTTTATTTACTCATATATAATAATCTAGGTGATGAATTTATTGTAGTTGTCACTTTCATCACACACAAAACCAAATCATAATCACAAAAAGAACTCATCTAAAAACCTGACATAAGGAAACTGACAAGGATTTCATCACCTCATGACAACCTTCTTCGTGACGATCCCACTTGGATTTCACCACAAGGGGAGGACCAACTTAGCTCTCTGTCTAAGTATAATATCTAGATTATCGATATATCTTGGCTAAGCACCTGCAGTGGTTGTGGGATTATGATGTGAGGGGAGCAAGCCCCAAGTATCAAGCCACATATCGATACTAATACAGAGTCCCTTTAAGCACTAAAATAGAACACCTAAAACCATCTTTAGACTACCATTTCTTAGGACCCTCATTATCCTTTTTATTTATTTCTTTTCACATATTAAGAATAGATAAAGAAGAAAATTATTTGGAATGACCATAATTTGTGTACATTTTATCCATAATTAAAAGTGAGATAAATAAAAAAAAAGAAAATTGTTTACTTTTTTCTTTGTTTTCTTTTTCATGGTTTTGACTAAGCAACAGTCAAAGAAAGAATTTGAAGAAGGTGTTACATCCTCTCCTATGGAACAAACACCTAGTCCCATTTCTACCCTTGAGTCTTTGAGAATCATGTGTTTCCACACCTTTGTCCTTAAAGAGACCCCTATTTACAAAAATATTGGATAATAATCCTTTTGCTCTTAATCACTATCTTAGTAATAGATCAATATATATACCTCCTTCCCCCCATATCCAAAACTCTCATTACTTATTCAGGATGCCTTTTGAGGGAACTGATCAAATTGAAGGGTTTACCATAGCCATGGTATCCTTCTCCACTAGATCTCTCCTATCTAGATCTAATGCCCAGATAACACAACCTTTAGAAGGCCAACCACCCATAATATCCATTAATTTTCCACCTCCCATTACCCAAGCTCAAAATGTTTATACCACTCAGCCTGAGTTCACCATCCCTCTCCAAATGTTAATGGTGTCGATTCCTATAAGTCACCCACCCATCAAAATGAATACCCAAAAAATCTCTTATATGCAACATGTTCCCTTAACATAACCTCTTTAATAGTATGTCTCTTTGGCTACTTAATATGTAGCTCTCACAACCATTCATGACCACTTATTTCCAAACCTCTACATAGCAGAATGTTCTGCTTTAGATCCCATAATACGTGGCAACATCTAAACCTCTTATGTTCACTATGATAGGATATACTTCCTCACAATCTTTGTTTATGCCCTTTACAAGTTATCAAACCCTTCAATAAGGTGATTTTAGTAATATACCTCAAATTAATATCCAATCAAACCCCATAAGCCTCCTTATGAATAGGATTGCTAATTTGTAAGCTTCCACCTCTATTCAAAATACCATGCTCACATACGAGCAAGTTTATAGTGAACCTATCCACCCATCTATTCCTATCCATCCATATCCTTTGCAATGGGAACTTTCCAAGTTTACCAAGTTTTAGAACAAGGAAGATCCCCAACAACACCAAGAGCCTTTTGACATGCATGTTACCTTATAACACATAATGATGCATTACTCATCGGGACATTTCCCTTGTCACTATTAGGGGCTGCATTAGATTGGTACAACTTCATCCCTCAGCATTTGATTTTCTCCTTTAGACAACTAGCTCAAATATTATTACAACATTTCTCAAGAAACATTGCTTAAAAATTAACCATCATGGATTTGTATGCTATTCAAAAATTTGAGGATGAATCCATAGCAGACTTTGTAGCTCATTGGCATAGCATAATCAACTAGTTAAATTTTTCCTTGCCATAGTCTGAACTAATCAAATTATTTTCATGCTCATTTGCAAAACATATCTCATCCATGTTACAAATTCAAACCTTTAAGACTTTTGAAGAAGCCTTTACCATGGCACATAAACTAGAAATCCATGGCATTGAAGAAGGAAAAGTTAAGTTATGTAATAAAAATTTCAAGCCTGACCCATCAAAAATTAGTAATAATAATCTTAAACCAAAAGGAGCAAAAAATGTTGTTTTTCTAAGAACATCTCCCCCTCCAACATCCAATCAACTAGGACCTTCCACTTTCCAAGATCAACCACCTAGGGGCATTACTCATTTTCCCCTTAAGAAATACACCCATATAGGAGAACCTTACACTTCCAAATTAGATAAACTCCTATAATCAACCATTATTGAGCTCCCTATGATTAGAATAGTTGATGATATGCATCCTAAGCCCACTTTGTATAAAGAAAATGAGTTGTGTGCTTACCACAGGGTAATAAGACATGACTTAGAATGGTGTCAATCCTTTAAACATTTGGTCTAGAACCTCATCGACAAGGGTGACCTCCAGTTGGATAACCTAAATGCTCATCCCAACCAATCTTTAGATATATTTAGACAACCATCACTCCACATCAAATATAGTCCAAGCTAACCCTAGAAAAACAAAAAATCAAGCTACTCATATGATTGACAAAATCTATGACAAGATATTATGTAAAGAAGATCCAAAGAAGTCTTCAATCTTGGATCTCTTTATAGGAGATGATTTTGATATAAGTCAACTTGAAGTTGTCAAAATCCCTTTATAATTCCCTAATCTCATCACATGGGGTTGTTCACATGAACCATCTCTTTCATCTTCCTAAACTGAGTCTCCTAAAATAGAGAATGAAACCACTCCTTGGGAGGTCAGTGATAAACATCTTAATACCTCTAAATTCGAATGGTCTACCCCACTAAACCTTTGTGAATCCCCTCACCAAGATAGTAGTGCAATAAGATCTTATCATTTTATTTGATAACAAGACTTGTCAAAATGGTCTTTCCTTACCTTGAAGCTCCTAAGGGAAAAGGTAAAGCTCCTATTATTGATGATTGGGACAATTGTCTTGGCACCCCGCAAAGAAATCCTTAGCCCCTCCTCAAGTTAAGGTTGATCCTTTTCAGAAATTAGAAGATAGAAACCTTAGTCCCAATACTCATGTCTTTAATACACAAAAGGGAAAAGGGTTAATTCCTTTTAGACCATCTTCATCATCCATTTTAGGTCCTCACCCATTCTCTAAAATGACTGACCTAGTTATAGGTTCTTCCACTCAAATATGAGGGAAAGCACAAAGGCTCCCCCCATTATTTAACACACCTCCATCCCAATCCTCTACTAAAGTTTCATTAGAGGAATTTAAAGGAAAAGTGCCTAAGGATATCCCTACTATAAAGGCTAAACATCGAAATCAAATAGTCAATACTTTGCCAAATGGAATTGCATAACATGTTATAAGACCATAAATTGACCCTCTAAAAGGATCTTATACTATGATCTTAAAATAGTTATTAGATATGTCCTTCATAATGCTACCTCCCATATGACCTAATAACCGTCACCCCTAAAGGCTTGCTTGGTATAGGAATCAAGAGATATGCATGTATCATAGAGTAGTTGGGCATGATAAAAAAAGTTGTAATGCCTTTAAAGTTATAATCCAATAGCTATTCTAGAATGATGACCTATTAATTGATGATTTGAATGATAAAACTCCTAAACAAAAGGTCACCATATCAAATATTCCATCCACCCATAATCTTGTTAATGCTATAAGTGATAAAGATTTAGTAGCTTCTTCAGACCCTCCATTACTACACATCAACGTCATCCATGTAGCTTACCATTCTCAAAGCCAAAATCCTAATAAAGTTAAGGTTTCAATTATAGAAGATTTTTCTCATGATACACCTAAACCATCTAAACAAAAGCCTAAAGTCTCTATTACAAGAGCTACCTTGACCAAATCCAAGGAGTTATTACAAACATTCATATTAAAACAAATACATCAAATGCTTGTAAAAATGTCATTGTATAAACTTATCGAAGTCTCTTGACACCATAGACAAGTAATGATTGAAGCTCTCTAGGTAATTAAAGTTTTGCCAGATGAGCCACAACCTTTATCAACATTTATAGGGGCCCTTCAAAGAGTACCGATTGTTAGTTTCACTGATTCTGAAGTCATTCCTATATCACCCAATGATCAAGATCCCCACTGTTCATCACAACTCAAATAAATCAAACCTAAATTAAGAGCTATGATTGATAATGGGGCAAGTGTTAATATTATTTCATCACACACTTTCCAATAGTTACAGTTACCAGATATATCATGTCACTATCCTCGATAGTTCTATGATCATTTAATGTCATGGTAGCACCCATTGTAGGAATAGTTATCCTTTCTATTTATGTAGGCCCTCGTACCCTCCATGAACTATTTTACATCATAGAAGGGACATTCCAACATAATATATTATTAGGATGATTGTGGATTCATGCGATATGATGTATACCCTCCACCATCCATCTATGCCTTAAGTTTGAATATAAAGGTTATATCCACACCATCCCCACCAATCCTCATCCCTTCAAATCCTACAACCTCACTTTTCGATCAAGTGATGTCATAATACCTTCACCTAACATAATCCCATCTTCACCTTCTAACCGATCCTCGACTAGTAAAACCATTCTTACTTCAAAACTATCGAGTTTGGAGTCTATTGATTCCATGATGCAACATATTTTAATAGGGGAATATTAGCTATTAAACCTTAACACGTTAGCCACTCCTAGGGAATATGGCCATTCTAATAAATTAACCATGTATTCACCTAATATATGTGAGCTCATACCATTTGGGCCACCTTTCTTATGCACCCATTTAATAAATGGGGAAGTTAATCAAACTATCCCAAGACTTGACAATGACACTCATGCTAAGATATTTTTCATCCGATTTGTCATCCTTATCAAACCCCAGTTTATGCAAACCTACCTTCATCATTGTGCCTAGAAAGGTTTTGGCTTGGGTAAATATGAGTAGGGTCCCCATGACATCACATTAGGATATTTCATATTACCACATGAAAATCATGGCTTAGGATGTGATAAAAATTCTAAATCCACTCTCAAACTTGTTATCTCCTCATTTGTGGAAGAAGATGAGAAATCGTCATCATTCGATACCTCTTCCTTGACTAGTGACATTTTATCCATCCCTTTTGACTTTTTTTTAGTCAATTTAATCTCCCTATAACCCTTAGTCTTTTATCATAGTAGTGTAACCCAAACCATCCCTTTAGCATATCCTGACTTAATAGGGCATGATATGAAAACCATCCCTATTTTTCAGTGTCAGGATGATGAGTCAATCTTAACTCATTTGAGAGCTAAAAAATATTATCTACATAACTCCCTTCCATCTGAAACATCTAACCTATTAAATGAATCTACTACTGATCTTAATATCGAGTCTCATGAATCCATAAATATTATTAAAGTTAGAAAAGCCTTAAATCAATAAGAAAACTAGGATTTTACCACTTTTCTATCAGACCATAGTAAGGCCTTTGCTTGGTCTTATAGTGATATGCCTAGTATTGACCCCACAATTGTTATCCATAATATCATCACCTTTCTTGATGCCAAGATGATAAAGCAAAAGATCCATAAAATGCATCCCCACATCATACTCCTGATAAAAGAACTATAGTGCCTCTTATCCATTAATTTTATTCAAACCATTAATTACCCCTAGTGGATGGCAAACATTGTTCTAGTCACTGAACCTATGGGGGGACTTCACATCTATACTAACTTTTGTGACTTAAATCTTGCTTGCTTAAAAGATGACTTTCCTCTCCCTAAAATTGACCAATTAGTAGACCTAATGGTTGGTCTTGAAATTCTATCTCTTATGAATAGTTTCTCTGGTTACAATCAAATACTTATTACACCATAAGATCAACATAATACTACATTTATTACTCCTTGATAGACCTTCGATTATCATGTTATGCCTTTTAGCGTAAAGAATGTGGGAGACACCTATCAGTGGGCTATGACTTATATATTTCATGATATAATCCAAATAATAATTGAAGACTATGTGGATGACCTCCTTGGGAAGTCAAAGTTTTGTAAGGGTCACTTATCCATATTGAAGGTTATGTTTGATTGCCTGCTCTAGTACTGTGTACGTATAAATCTAAAAAAGTGCATTTTTGGTGTCTTGATGGGTAAAATTTTAGGGTTTATTATTTATATTCAGGGAATAGAAGTGGGTCCCACTAAAATCAAGGATATTATATAAATGCCTCCTCCATCCAACCTTAAACAGCTTCGTAGTCTGCAAGGTAAGCTCTAGTCTATCCATCATTTTATCTCCTAGCTCTCTGATAGATGTCAACCTTTCCACCATCTACTGAAGAAGGATAGTCACTTTTTATGAGATTCCAAGTGTCAATAAGCCTTTGATACACTCAAAAACTATTTTCTGTCAACTCTTATCCTGACTCCCCATAAGGAGGGGCAACCTTTCTTCCTTTATATCTTAGCTACTGATCGTGCTTTAGGTGCTATGCTTGTCCATCAAGACAAGCATCCCAAAGAGCAAGTTGTTTATTATATAATTCATACCCTCATAGATTATGAGACACATTATCTGCATATCAAAATATTATGTCTAGCATTGGTCCTTGTAGCCTCTAAATTTTTTCATTGTCTGCTCAACCAAATGATGTACATAATTATGATGACCAGCCCTCTTAATTTCATGATTTCTAAGCCTTATCAAAATCAGTGAATGGCTAGATGGATTATGCTTCTAGCTGAGTTTGATCTAGAATTTCTCTATCAAAAGTTTGTTAAAGGATAGGTTATTTTTGATCAACTAGTCGAGGCACCTCTTAGTAATGATCGACCAATCAATTGTGAATTTCTTGATGAATCCATCACATCTACTTCTCAGTTGGTCTCAGAATATCAAATGACTCTATTATTTTATGAGTCCAAATGTGAGAGTAGGGGTAGTGTAGGAATTATATTAATTCCTCCTCAAGGTATTTCTAATCCTTTATCATTCAAATTAGACTTTGATTTCACCAATAACATGGTTGAATATGAAGCATTGATCATAGGCCTCCAAACTACCCTTGCACTGGGAGTCAAGTCCCTTAATATTTATAGTGATTCTCAGCTAGTGGTCAATCAAATTACTAGTGTATATCAATGAAATAATGATATCCTCTAGAGATACAAAACCTTAGCCAATCATCTCTTGTCCACTTTTAAACATTATTCTATCCAAACTACTCCTATATCAACTAATAAATTCACTGAGACTATGACATCTCTTGCCTCATTTATCCCATCCTTGTCCCAAAAATCTAATATATTTATTTTTATTAATCAACTTAATCATACTTCGTATAAAATAAATGATCTTCCATCTATTAATAATATTGAAAACAAACCATAAGAGCCATGGTATGCAAAAATATTTACTTATTTGTCTATAGGGCATTCTTCTCCCCATCTATCCAAAGGTGCTAAGCATGTTTTCCAATAGAAAGTTGCATGTTACACTATACTGGGGGTGTTTTCTATAAGCATGGTTTTGATAGTATACTTCTTCATTGTCTCTAAAAACATGAAGCTACCTTAGCTATCCAAGAATTACATGATGGATCATGTGGTAGACACTTTAGTAGACATGATATCACTAAAAAAATCTTACGTCTAGGCTACTATTGGCCCACCTTGAATCAATATTATTCTGCATACATTAAGAGGTGTGTAAAATATTAGTAGCATGAAAACCTATCTCATGTCCCTAGTAAATCCTTACATGCAATAAGGGATTTTTGGCCATTCTCTCAATGGGGCCTTGATCTTATAGGATAAATAAATCTTAGG
>JARHVA010009839.1:222500-259243 GCA_037957365.1 Torreya grandis
TCCCACCTATATGAGCATGGGGCTAGTGAAATATCTTGTACCAAACTAAACTATCGATGGACCCTCTCAAAATATAATAACTACATATGATCCATCTATTGTCCATATACCCATGTCTCTCAAGTGGCATTCCCTATCTCTATATCTAAACTAGGCTATACTGGGAAGCATACATATGGCCTCCAAATAACATCCCTAATCTATAATCTGCTAAATAACTCCCACTAGTACATTAGTTCACATACTATCATGTCTAAATAGGGAGCAATGATGTCATTATCCTATTGTAAGAATCCCATGCTATATGCCATGTCTCTAAATCCACCCCATGGGGTCCTTAAGGGGTGTATCATGTTGATATGCTCGTAGGCCCAAAAATGTAAAATAAAATTAATATCCAATCCTAATCTGCTTTGTGTACACTAGCTCCATAGCTCCCTATATATCTACCCTAGTAATGTGGGCACCCAAGTAAAAACCATCTAAAACTCCACCATGTTTGTTATGATGCTAGTAAGGCTCCATGATAGTCATTCACCCTTAGAGTTAGGAAGTATGTAGCATGTCAGTGTTAGCATCAACATATTAGGCAAGAGTCTATCTACAAGATCTTGGTCATATAGTATCTTAAATGAGAATCACCCAATAAATAGTCTAATATATAGGGGATCCTCCCCATATAGCCATGTCAGTGCTATCACTCACCTTACCATGTTAATAGTGTACATAGGAGCCCCCAAAATTGGCAATCAAAGTATTCAATGGATGTCCTCTATGGTGATTATCATTTCATCAATAAACAGCCAAAAGGTGTTAGTGGTATAATCCCATCACTTCAATAACAACACCATCATCCCAACATCTTGATGGACCCACCGATAGTGTCAAATCCCTTCAAATCCAAATACCTCCTGGTGAGCCCATTCCTTGTCACTCAATAATCCCTAGAGCTATGTTAGTAATGGAGGGATCATATCCCCCATGGTCAACATCTCTTGTGCCTATTAGTTGTACCCTTTTTTGTCAATTACCCTCCTAAGATCGATTCCCTATGGATCGATGACGATTTGCACAAATTGGTGCCAATATTTATGAATTGTGGTCAATCGTATTAATTGATACTGATCTAAAATGGATCAACATTGATCCCCCTAGCCCTAAAATTTTAAACCTACCCTCCTTCCTAAAAATAAAATTCAAAAAATACCAAAAAAACCACCAAAACACTAAAATACAACTAACTGAAAGAAATACAAACTAAATTATCTAAGCTAAACTAACTCATCTAATCCAAAATTAAAAAAAATAGGCCTACCTCATAGTAGATTCATCATTGTCATTCACTCCCACTCATTTCCATCATCTCTCCCATCTTCTTGAAAGGTCAATACACATCAAATTTAGTCGCTTTAACTCTTATTTCACTTGATAGCCAAATGAGCCTTATGTCACATCAAATGACTATTTATAGCCATTCTGGTGATTGACATGATCCTATAATCGATGTTGATTTTACTAAATCAGTATCAATTTCTATAAATTGATATTGACCTCTCTAAATTGATGTCAATTTCCTTGGCTTGTCTAATTTTGTACTTATGGACCCTTTTCCATGCTTCCAATTTGGTTCTAAAGACCTGTATTGTTTCCTTTACTATAGCTATCCCTTGTTTCATGTCATATTCCCCTTTAGATTTGAGGATTTTTGGACCCTTATCAAATTCCCCAGTCTCTTTAAGGTGTCTACCCTATTTTTTATATCTTTCCCTTTGTTGGATCCCAAGGGTATATTTTGTCCTGAGAACATTTCATCCATAGGTAATACATACACCATATGCATACCAGATGCTATGGTTTGTTATTCCTATCATTTTTTCTCTTATAGCCTTTGCTTTTACTTACCTATTTTATCTCTATCATTTTTTTACTTTCTTTAGTCTTTATGCCTTACTGCTTGCATCATTATTTTTCCATTAAGTGCCACCTTGGAACTCTCTGAAGCCATCCATACTTCTGATTATCCTTGGATATCTTCTCCATGTCCATTTCCATTTACCCACATTTGTTTTCAAACCCATCATCCATTCCCTTTCACTTCTCGTCACCCATTTTGAGGGGGGATACCTTCTCATAATAAACTTGGGGCATTAGGCACCTATAGTTTTTATCTCACAACATACTATTGAATACCACTCCACAGAAAGGGGAAAATGTAGATCCTAATTTTATACACCCTTGTATAAATAATATGGTACGTCGTAATGTGGTTATGATTTTTCTAACCTACTGGCCCCCATTCATAATTATTTGAAATAATTACATTTAACTTCACCCATTTATGTTTACCACTTAGGTTAAGTGAAATTACCATGGTCAAATAGTAAAAAATCATGTTTTACTAGCCATAATCATAACATCATAAAAATAAATTAAAAATCTAAATCTACCCAACTTCCTAACATCCTAAGCCCATGGTTAAAATAACCTAACAAACTTGAAGGATTGTTAAAACCATTTTACCCTGAAAGGAACCTATTGGAACAACCTTTGGTTTAGATTCTCCCACTTTTGGAAAATCAATGTCGATTCTCTGAAATTGAAGTCGATTCTCCCAGATTGACATCAATCTATAAATAACCAAGAAACTACCATGGCTCAAGAGGAAGTGAATACATATTGACAGATGACCAAGGAAGGATGAAGGACAACTAAAAATAAAGACTTAGATGACTGTGATACACATTCCCACCTTGAAACTTTACCAAAATCATTCTAGAATGCACATATATATGTATGCAACCTTCTAACATCTTTAGAAGACATAGTTTCAAGTTTTCTTCTTTACAATATTCTTGATATGTGGATTTCAACCATTAAAAAGTATCATTAGTTATTTCACATTTCTAGCCACTTATCTCTGTCTGCAACTGTGTTGCACTCAGTTTTCTTTATTTTGTCAATTTTACAGCCCATTACTATAGCCTATTTTAATATTTTATCAGATTACACAGAATCAACATCAATTTACCTAAATCAACATTGATCCTATAGGATCGACATCGATCCCTTCTAAATCTTTAAAACATTCTTAAAACCATCAACATTCTATCTAAAATTACTATTCTATTTTCCTAAAAACTATCTTATCATATGTAGATGACTTTGCTTAGATTATCACATAATTTTGTTAGTATATTTGATCTTCCAATTGTTCCTCATCCCTTATTTACTGATCAAAGTGACATTTCTTTTGAGTTAGGACTTTGCACTGTGATTTTCACACATGAGTTTGAACCATTAACGATGAATTGGCTGTAATTCAAGAAGATGTTGATGTAGCTAATGAATTTTGGTATAATTAATTTGATCCCATTAATCCTATTATATATTGAATATTTTTGTATTTTCCATTTATATCCAATCCTCATATCTCTTTTGTAATTTCATGTTTTATAATAAACTTGAATGTAAACATGGGCTGACATCCATTTAAGGAAGCATATCACTTCTTGGGACTGGTTTTATACCAGACAACCCATTCCTTTGTCTATTAATAAAATTTTTGGTGAGTTTGTGTGATTTACAGGTCATTCCTTCCCAACCAAAGAGGATTTCCCAAAAATCTTGATCAACGGTGCACAACCAATTTTCATCTCTAGATAATCTTGGAAACCTTGAATTTACTTTATTTTTAGTATATAATTAAATCACATCAAAAAGTGAAAAAAAAATAAAACAAAATTTAACACCATTAAAAATAATTTATCAATATAATCAATATAGATCATTAAAATTATGCATCAAAGATCCTTACAAACCAGTTTCTATTTTAGGTTTGTACTTGATAGTCAAACCATGGTTATAAAAAAATCACTATCTGTAAAAGTATCACTAGCTTGAAAAATCATCACAAGCTTGCACAAGAATCACATGCTTTAAAAATAATCACATGTTTGGAAAATCATTGTGTTTTGAAAATTATAGAAAAGATCATAAATATGTAATTACTTTTATAATTAGTAGATAATATTTTTTTACATTGGAAAAATGTATTTTCATAATTTTGAATAGTATAAACATGCATACATATCTAATATGTATTATATACTACTATAAAATTCACTCAATCCCAACCACTACTTTTAGACACATGTTCTTATATGATGACTAATTGTTGGATAAGTCCAATGAGGAAAACAATGTTGTGAACCATGGCCAAAAATTATCCTCTTCCTTGTTGTTCATTGGAAGTGAACAAATGTTTTCAAAATGTTGTGGCATTCCTCTACTAGAGTAGGTGAATCGATTAAAAAAAATCAACTTGATATTATTTTGAGTGAACTGAGCCATGAAGACTATTTAATATTTAGAATAAATGGTGGCTCCCTTTCTATATATCCTTACTCCAAAGTATGCTAATGAATAAAATAAGATTATAAAGACCCTAGGACAGGCCATGGAATCACTCAAAAATACAATAGAACAAACACTTTGTGATAATTTTTCAAATTTAGAAGAGCTCAGTACATAATTTGTTAAGATAGGCATTTATTTATAATAAATTTAAGGGAATTGCCTTTTCAACATTTAATGAAGATCATTTTTGAGTTCTCACATTGTACTTTAGGAAGTAGATCATGACTATTTTCCTTAATTCACTTGAACCTTAGATATCGATCTAAGAAAATCAAGGGAGATGTATTAAGGTAGTTAATATGATCAAAATAAATGACAAACTCAATGGGATATCATTTTTTAGTAGTGAATTTTTCACATTCACGAGGTAGATATCATTTTCAGCTTGGAAATGCATCATAGACGTACAAATGCATAGAAGGCTTGGAAATGCATCACAAACATTGAAAATGTATCACCTTCTTGGAAATGCATCATGGGATTCAAAATCATCATAAGCTTATAACTATATTGCTATCTTTGAAATGCATTGCATTCCTATAAATGCATCACAGGCTTAGAAATGCATCGTAGGCTTGTAAGTACATTGTAGGCTTGGAAATGCATTGTAAGTTTGTAAAGACATAACATGATTCAAGATATATCATTGTGTTGGAAATATAGTGTAGGTTTTGAAATGTATCATAGGGTTGTAAATGCATTTTAGGCTTGGAAATTCATCATGGGATTGGAAATGAATTTTAGACGTCGAGATAAATAATAACTATTTCATAAAATATGATAGTTTCTTAAAAATGAATAAGTAGTCATAAAACATTGTACCTAAATGAAAATACATATAAAAAAGAGTACATTTTTAAAATAATTTTGAATACAACATCACCAATCTAAAAGGATTAAAAGTTGTTAATTTGTTGTTGTTTGAAGATTTATATCATTTGTTTCACCATTTATCTGACATTCTTGACATTGAACTTGTGCAATATTTGTATCCCTATTTTCAACAAGTTCATTTGTTGTGTTGGTGGTAGTTATTAATATCTCTTTATTTTGTAATCGACTTTCATATTTTCAAATGCCTATCATAGGGGAAGTTATTCATAATGTATCATGATGGTAAATTCTCAAACAATTATCTAAAATTTTGTCAAGTTTTTTTTGTAACTTGGACTTCATAAAAGACAAGGCACTGATAATTCTAGTCAAATTATTTCCCCACACTTAGAGGGATCATCTAATAATTTGAATTGATAAAGAATTGTAATATAAAATTATTCAAATTGATCGCTTAACATGTTTTTATTTAAAATATCTAGAATCATCATGTCAGACATGACCTAACCTAGTAGCCTTTTAAAAACATTTGATTATACCCTATTTAGCACATTTTACTATCACTTGACTGATGATTTTTTGTGTTGGTCCTAGTCTAGTTAAGTACAATGTGAGATGTTTAGCTAATTGATGTGATTAGGCTATACCATGGTTGATGCCCACATTTGGACTCATTTTACCTTGACATAATTATATTACTTGTATTAGATTCATTTACCCTGATATATATATACTACTTTAGTTAGTACATTATCATGTTATGATTCTGCCTTTGGATACTTTAAATGGTTGTTTAGATATCATTATCTCATGTATAATTAACTTCTGATTTACTTTTGTCTAGCTAGATAATATTTATGGTTTTTGATACATTGACATGTTGACTATAGGTTGATGGATATGTTATGTTTAATTTATTTCACTTGACAATATATGAAATAGTTTATGTAATTAATATTTATATTACATTTTTTTTTATCATATTATTTATTATTGATCAGGTATTGTTGATGTACAAATGGTGGTTGTAGGTACTTGATGTGAACTAGGCTAAATGATGACATCAACACTTAGGATGATGAAGTAGTTTTTGAGTTGTCAGATGGGTTCCAATAGGTATATGTATTTTTAGTTTAGTCTCTTGCCATTGGACAATCATGCCATCTTCATTGTGTAGTCACTTTTTGTTTCATGTTTTGGTAATTTTTCATGTTTGGTCACCCTTCCCAAGTGTCATGGATATTAAAATTTAAACCATACAAAATGGCTTATCTTATTAACCTAACTGGTTTGGGTTTGTCTAGACTCATATGGGTATTTTGACCTTGGTTAGCATCTTTGGTAACCCCCTTCACGAATAATTGTCCACCTAAAACTTTAAGTTCTTTATGACAATTTCGGTAATCATTATTATATTAATTATTTTTAATAATTTTATTATCTTAAGATTTTAATTATTATTAATATTATTAATGATCAATTTATGATTTTATTAATTATTATTTAAATAATCTTTATTGATTACTATTAATTTTATTATTACTATTTCTAAAGATTTCATTGTTTATTTTTATTGTTAATCAATTCAATGATTTTGGTACTTGTTTTACTTAATGATTTCAATGTTATTATGGATTCTTAATCAATTTATGATTTTGTTTCATTATTGATTATAATATAATTATTTATTTGGTTATCTCATACTATTTTATGGTTTTATTGACCTCGGGGGATGGATAGAAACTTTTGGAGGAAGATTGTTTTTATTTTATTTTATTATTATTTATTCTATTAGCTTTGCAAGGAGCGAGGGGCAAGAGTATTTATGGTTTTTATTTTTATTTTATTATTTTTTGGAATCACCTTTTTGGATAGGATCTGCATTGACTACAGGCCATTTTTTTTGATGGGGTTTGGATCTCTTTTATGGAGCGCAGAGAAAGATGCAGGGAACTGGTCAAAACCTAGGGCTGTGGCATATTTTTATGTTGGGAATGGAAAATAAAAGAGAGGAAATGCCTATGCAGGGAGGAAATTTTTAAAACAAAGGAACCATTATATTTTCCTCTGGATCTATAATAAATTTTGGAATTCATTATGTATGCTCGACTTAGGAAAGAAGAAAATGACAGTGATGGGTTTATTATTTTTGGAATTTGTTTTGGTGTCTAGATTTTGGGGGCTCTTTAAATACCTATGCTATAAATTAAGTCAAAAACATAGGAAACATTGTATTCCTCCTTGTTCTACATCCAATGTCAAAATGCTTTTTATACTTAGGTTCATAAGCAAATAGTAAATGTATGAAGGAGATAGCACAAGGTAAGGGTGATAAAACTATCCTTAGACTGTATAATGCTCTGATACCAAATGATGAAGGGCTCCTCAGACTGGTCTTAACTGTAATTGATCTTCATACAAAATCAAGATGACCCTGCAGAGTCCGTAGATTTTCCTTTCTCCTGTAGAGTCCGTAGCTTCGAGCCTGCAGAGTCCGTAGCTTCAAGCCTACAGAGTCCGTAGATTTTCTGGAAAGCTTGGAGGAATTAGTGTGTTGTATATCAATTTCAATGCCTTCGCTGAGGCTCAACTTTATGCGAATACATATCAATATTATTGTCTTGTGGGCTCGGCTTAAATATTCCTGTTTACTTTTTTTTCATGAACTCGGCCTTTGCCAAACAGGCACACTTCAAACAGACTCGGATCTGTATAATACGAACTTCTCCCACCTACCGCCTGTAGTTATACACCATTTGCTCATGGTTTTAAGATCCCACGAATTAGACAAGGTGACCTCCTTTTCACCGTGACTCAATGACCTATTAAATAGGCAATCTCTCCATACTATGTTTAAGACTCTGCCACCTTTTATTGATTCTACATATGCATAACCTGCATCCAATGTCCATGCCCTTCAAAACTAAATGCACTCCTCCATGATTGGCTCACATTCATGGATTGTGTTAAGGTTCCTGACTCAGTCTGCTATGTCCATTCTAATGGATCGTTAACCTCTCAGCTTGGCCCTATACAAATACACAGACTCTGTAATATATATATATATATATATAACTTGACACTTGTATATACTTACGAGCTAGTCCATGGCTCTACAAATAGACATATCTCCCTGCATCCATGGCCAACAGGCCCTTCAATGGAGATGCGCTTTTTGTTTCAGTCAAGGAATTCGATGAATCCTCTGCGTTTTTCAACAGAACATCCAATGCAAAGTCGGCTTTCTAGCCGGTGTGCGCCATGATTTCAATGGACTCATAATATTATGCTTTTATCTTCATTCTTATAACTGTTTCTTCTTATATCGATCTCCTTTACACAATCACATTTGAGAGCTTTCAAAAATCTTCAAATCCATATTAAATTCATGAACACGCCAGAGGGACTCGGTTCTCTATTCGCAAAGATCAATAATACACAAATAATTTTGAAAGCACAAGATAAAGAGACTCGAACACACCTGATTCCAAAATACAATTTGACTTACAATTACAAGCCTCGCGGCCTTCTTGACTCCTTTCTCTAAAGGAGATCCTCCTTCCTTTTCTCTCTTGTTCATAACATCTTCATTTTGACTTTCACTCTCTCTGCCTTCTACAGATGCATGGGTCCTGAAGGAATGCCTTATGTCCTTCTCCTCTCTTTTCTTCTTACTTCTACATACCTCTCCCTTTCTTCTACATCCTACTCTCTCCTCTTCTTATAGCAACTTCTCTTGAAGAGAGGTCCTTTCCTCTCTGTCATTCTTCTCCTCTACGTCCCTCTCATTTCTCCTCCTGACTGAATTCTCTCTTTTGCTCTTTTTAAGAGTCTTCCTTTCTAACTTCTACGCCGAATTTGGGCTCTAGATAAAACAAATACAGTTTTTCAGTTTCAAAAATATACTAAGGTTGAAATCTTTTCAACCACTTCCCCCTTATTTCCTCAACAGCCCAAAAATTACCTTTTTACTTTTACTTTTTACATTGATTCCTCCTTAACAACATTTAGGAGGGAAAAGACAACAATATGAATTCAAATACAAACTAAGACATGACTTGCCATTGTAGATGCTCCTACATCATACTCTCCCTCTAGAAATAATTTGAACCTTAGTTCAAATGAAATGCTTCCTCCATGCATTAGTCTCCGCTATATTCCTGGATCCCAAGGTCTTGTTGCCAATGCCAATGCTTGTCTTTGTTTGTCTATCTTTCATCTTGCTTTTCTTCCTTTTCTGGTATGTTTTTCTTCTCATCTCCTTCTCAGCTGCCATCTCCCACATCCATGCTTCTTCATCTTCATACGTGTCTTCTAGTTCTTCTTTGCCTTCTTAGTTCATGAACCTCTCCAATGACTCATGTATGTCCTTCACTTTAGCAACCTTCATACCTACATACAAAACATTCAAAGCCACCTTAGAATCAAAATCTTTAGGCCATGAAGCCTCTTGGCTGTTTTCATGTTCTTGTTCCTTGATCAAATTTGTTTTGACCTCTTTGCTTTGCTCTTGTCTTGTTTCACTTTTCCCAATGGTATCTTCACCATGGCTTGTACCTTCTTTCATTTCTCTTGAATTACCAAACAGCTCCTCCAACATCTTCAAATCTTCCTTTAGTGAGATCTCATCTATCTCACTATTCTCTTCATCAAACTTGGGCTTATCACTCAAAAGTATTACTTGCCATTTACCTCTTATCTCATCTCTTCTTAGCTTGTCTTCACATAAACCAACTTCTTCATTAGTACACTTATCAAAGGCGATTGAAACACCATTACCTTGTGTCTCCTTACTCTCTTCAATCTCTGCCTGAAGCCATCTTGTTTGTTCTTTGCATTCAATGGGACATTGCTTTGCTATATACTCTCCCCTTTTCTCATCATCCATCCATTTGGAATTCTCTCCTTGCTGCATATTAGTCCACACAACCACTTTCCATTTTTCATTTTTTATGAAAATATCATTGAAGGATTCAAAAACATCATCATAAACCATTTGTTTACCTTTGACCTCTTTGGTATACCTTTCATGCATCTTGTCTTCATGGAATGCCTCTTCCATACTCACCATCTTACCTTTATTCTCTTGGTTACTGGAATCACCTTCAATCCTATTCCATTGACTTCTTGGTGTTGCTGTCTCAACACTCACATCTTCACTCTTTGCCTTCTTAGGCACCCATACTTGTTTCTTCTTCTTATCATTTGTCTTCTCAAACCCTGTAGGCATCCTGTATCCATGTTCTTGTACCAACACTTCCTCTTGCTTGGGAGTTTGCTTCTTCCACCATTTAGGCATCACATACCCATGCTTAAATTTTCTTTTTGAGGTCTCCATCATCTTCCTTAACTCTTACACCTATACATTAGCAACTTCATGCTCACAATAACAATTAAAATCAGGTCTTAACACTTCATTTACCTCTTTGATAGCTTGGTCTATGAGCAATCTTTCTCTTCCTTTATGCTTGGCTGCTCTCTTTCTTCTTCTTGGCATTCAATGGCATCATGGAAGTCATCTTCATCTTCCATCTCTTCTCTTGCTTGTATAGGTTCCTCAACACCTTCCTCATGCACTAACCAATGCATCTCTTCTTCCTTATCAACAATAGCAAACTTACTTCTCTTTCCTGCACATTCACTTGTGTACTTGGTGTCTTCTCTTGCACCAATCTCTTCACTCTCCAAGGCCCTTCTCTTGACCTTCATAAGGCTGCTCATACCTGCAATTACCCATGCAAAGATAGCATTAGATATAAAAACAAGAGACCATAAGGTCCCTATGAGTGTTCTCTTCACTAACACTCTCATCTTCTCAAGTGCTCTTCCTAGCACTTCATCTTTTCTTTCTTCTCTTCTCTTGTTCTCCACAATGAGAACCTTCTTCACAATTTCTTCTTCTTTCTACTCACTTGGCAACCTTCTTATCTTCTTCAAGCCTCTATGGGCTTCTCTCTTCATGGAAATCTTCTTTTGCCTTCTTCTCCTCTTCATTAGGAGATCTATTGGCCACTTCAACCTCTTCTTCATTGGCCATACCCATGCTTTCCTATTCAGCTGCATCCAAGACTCATATTCATCTTTAATTTTAGCTAACTCTCTCTTCAAATTAACAATCTCTTTATCAATTACAAAATTGTTCATACCTTTGATGCTTGCTTTCTTCTTGGTGCCCTCATGTACCTTGCTGCTTTGTAGTGCCTTCATTAGTACTTCCATCTCTGAGATCTTCACCCAAGTCTTTTCCACCTTCATCTATTGATCCCTTGTCTCACCCAAGCCTTTCTCCTTGACTGGTCTTTTGACAATCTCCTTGATCTCACCTAGGCCTTTTACATCCTAGTCTTTTGATCCTTTTCTCAATCCTGCAGCAACTCTTTATACAACACTTCAACAAACACAAATCACAAATCCAATCTTACCTTGCTTTGGATCTTCCTCTTGAGCATTCACTTGCTCCCTTACTTTCGAGCTCTCCAAGCTTCTCTTCTCAATTCTTCAAACTCCATGCTTTACCTCACCTATGTCTATTTCACCTTAGTCTTTTGGCAAACTATCCAAGCTTCTTCTTGGATCTTCACTAAGCCTTCCTTGGCTTCTTCTTCTCCTCTTAAGCCTCAATGGCTTGACTGTCTTGAACCTGCAACTTCTTCACTTGATTGCTTCTCAAACACAATAAACTCAAATCAAATATCACAGGTTATACATACCTTTCCTCAACAAATCCTAAGAGCTTCAAGCTCTGATACCAAATGATGAAACTGTCCTTAGACTGTATAATGCTCTGATACCAAATGATGAAGGGATCCTCAGACTAGTCTTAACTGTAATTGATCTTCATACAAAATCAAGATGACCCTGCAGAGTCTATAGATTTTCCTTTCTCCTGCACAGTCATTAGCTTCAAGCCTGCAGAGTCCGTAGCTTCAAGCCTGTAGAGTCCGTAGATTTTCTAGAAAGTTTAGAGGAATTAGTGCACTGTATATCAATTTCAATGCCTTCGCTGAGGCTCAGCTTTATGCGAATACATATCAATATTATTGTCTTATGGGCTCGACTTAAATATTCTTGTTTACTTTTTTTTCTTCATGAACTCAGCCTTTGCCAAACAGGCACACTTCAAACAGACTCAGATCTGTATAATACAAAATTCTCCCACCTACCGCCTATAGTTATACACCATTTGCTCATGGTTTTAAGATCCCATGAATTAGACAAGGTGACCTCCTTTTCACGGTGACTCAATGACCTATTAAATAGGCAATCTCTCCATACTATGTTTAAGACTCTGCCACCTTTTATTGATTCTGCATATGCATAACATGCATCCAATGTCCATGCCCTTCAAAACTAAATGCACTCCTCCATGCTTGGCTCACATTCATGGATTGTGTTAAGGTTCCTGACTCGGTCTGCTATGTCCATTCTAATGGATCATTAACCTCTCAGCTCGGCCCTATACAAATACACAAACTCTGTAATATATATATATATATATATATATATATATAACTTGACACTTGTATATACTTGAGAGCTAGTCCATGGCTCTACAAATAGATGTATCTCCCTGCATCCATGGCCACTAGGCCCTTTAATGGAGATGCGCTTTTCATTTTAGTCAAGGAATTTGATGAATCCTCTACGTTTTTCAATAGAACATCCAATGCAAAGTCAGCTTTCTGGCTGATGCGTTCCATGATTTCAATAGACTCATAATATTATGATTGTATCTTCATTCTTATAACTATTTCTTCTTATACTGATCTCCTTTACACAGTCACATCTTAGAGCTTTCAAAAATCTTCAAATCCATATTAAATTCATGAACACGCTAGAGGGACATGGTTCTCTTTTCACAAAGATCAATAATATAGAAATAATTTTGAAAGCACAAGATAAAGAGACTCAAACACACCTGATTACAAAATACAATTTGACTTACAATTACAAGCCTCACGGCCTTCTTGACTCCTTTCTCTAAAGGAGATCCTCCTTCCTTTTCTCTCTTGTTCATAACATCTTCATTTTGACTTTCACTCTCTCTACCTTTTGTAGATGCATGGGTCCTGAAGGAACGCCTTCTGTCCTTCTCCTCTCTTTTCTTCTTACTTCTACATACCTCTCCCTCTCTTCTACATCTTGCTCTCTCCTCTTCTTACAGCAACTTCTCTTGAAAAGAGGTCCTTTCCTCTCTGTCCTTCTTCTCCTCTACGTCCCTCTCATTTCTCCTCCTGACTGAATTCTCTCTTTTTCTCTTTTTAAGAGTCTTCCTTTCTAACTTCTACGCCCAATTTGGGCTCTAGATAAAACAAATACAGTTTTTCAGTTTCAACAATATACTAAGGTTGAAATCTTTTCAACCACTTCCCCTTTATTTTCTCAACATCCCAACAATTACCTTTTTACTTTTACTTTTTACATTTATTCCTCCTTAACAACATTTAAGAGGGAAAAGACAACAATATGAATTCAAATACAAACTAAGACATGACTTTCCATTGTAGATACTCCTACATCAAAGGGAGAGGAGAGAAGGGAATGAATTGGGGGATTCTAGTTTTGTTTTTAGGGCATCAAACCCTACATCCTAGTCCTAACCATTCCTCCTCAACCTCCAGTCATTATATTGCAAATTAGTTCTATTATATTATTGATTTTTGTTTCAAACTAGTTGAATGAATCGATTGGGGGTCATTTTGCCCCTTTTTCCTTGCATTAAAATTAAATAATCACATTGTTGCATTTTACTTGAATTAATTTGGAAATAAATTCACTCTATCTATACCTAAATTTTATTTTATGCCACTGCTCATTACTTTGAAAATGACAATTTTGGGTCATGCTTAGAAGAAACCAAGTCATCATACCATGTTTAACTATGTAAATTGTAGAGAAGATTTATTAGTTAAAAACATTATTTGTATATGTCATGTTGATTATTTAAAACCTTGTTTATCTTTTATATATATATATATATATATATATATATATATATATATATATATATATATATATATATATATATATATATATATATATATATATATATATATATATATATATATATATATATATATATATATAGGGACGTGATACCTCTCGGGTGGAAAACAACAATACGAGGTTGTGTAATAATGTTGCCTTGAGGCGGTCTTATTCTATCTTACTTTAAAACCCTTATTCACACCCTTCAATATTTGTTTAATTACTATATGGGATCGCTGTATAATTTGAAGGTTTAAAATATATATTTGGGTCATTTATTGTTGGAATAAAAAGGGTTTGATTCTTAAATCAAAGTTAAAAATTGATTTGAGTATATTATTATTCCCATAAAAAGGGGGTTTTTTTTTTCAAAGATTTGATTGAATCATTTAATGGACTGTGGTTTTGAGATTTAAACCAATTGTGTGTGTGTGTGTGTGTGTGTGTGTGTGTGTGTGTGTGTGTGTGTGTGTGTGTGTGTGTGTGAGTGAAACTCTCTCTCTCTCTCTCTCTCTCTCTCTCTCTATATATATATATATATATATATATATATATATATATATATATATATATATATATATATATATATATATATATATATATATATATATATAGAGAGAGAGAGAGAGAGAGAGAGAGTTTCACTCACTCACACACACACACACACACACACACACACACACAGATATATATATATATATATATATATATATATATATATATATATATATATATATATATATATATATATATATATATATATATATATATAGAGAGAGAGAGAGAGAGAGAGAGAGAGAGAGAGTTTCATCTATATATATCTGTGTGTGTGTGTGTGTGTGTGTGTGTGTGTGTGTGTGTGTGTGTGTGTGTGTGTGTGTGTGTGTGTGTGTGTGTGTTAAACTCTTATTGTGTTGAATTATGGGAGAAACCCTATTGGGATTTATTAACTTATGGTTAAATTTAAATAGTAACTAATTATGAAGGTTTGTGTTTTACGTAAAAATCGTTTTAAACCCAATTTTTAAATTTGGGGATCATATGAGGTCGTGAGACCTCATGATGATCCCATAAATATTTATATCAATTCTTGACTTTCAAACTAGTTTTTTAGACTTTGAATGGTTGCTTAAATCATTAGTTACCATTATGGAAAATATGACATATGGTTGGAAGTCATGTTGAATGTGTTGATTGGTTTAATGTGTTGCCTGTTACAAATGAATGATTATTTATGTATTGTTGTGTTGTGCTAAGTATACCTTATTTGGGTTATAGTTTCCATTCTTATCATATTAAATGATTCATTGAATGTTGTTGTTATATAATCATCCTTTGACTATGCTTAAATAGTTAAGTTGTGGTTTAGTTTTTATGAGCATGGAATACAAATTGGTAGCTAAAATGTCAAGGTTGACCA
This sequence comes from Torreya grandis, assembly GCA_037957365.1. Lineage (NCBI taxonomy): Eukaryota > Viridiplantae > Streptophyta > Pinopsida > Cupressales > Taxaceae > Torreya > Torreya grandis. The sequence goes on from JARHVA010009839.1 coordinate 238,159, forward strand.
TATGTTTGGAGGTTTTCCAAGCATGAGGATATCGAATGTCATGGACATGGATTTGGTTTATAAATCCATAATTATGACCTTCAAATAGTTATAGTGGAGTATCCCCACTCCCAATTTTTATAAATGTCATTTATTTGGTTAGTTATGTCTCATCTTGGGATGATGTTTTTATTAGTCACTTGCATGTTTTAACTTTTGTTATTGTGTTGAGTCATCTAATGGATTGGTAACTCTAACTTTCTTAGAATCCCTTCCTAACCCCAATTACCATAATCATCATCCAATTGATGGATGGGGTGGTAAGGACCATTGATGGTTGGGCTCATAGGGTTGGTTAGGAGGGTTTGTCTGATATGGTTACATGCTACTTGAAATCTTAGATGATCTCATGGGCAGGCATGATGTATTTGGTAACATGTTATTATATGTTGTTTATATGATTTTTAGCTTAGTTGTTTTATCACTTTTATATAATATGTTTAGTGAATGCAATTATAATCTAATTTCATTACTATTTTAGTTCAGTTATAATTGGTAGTTATTATATGCTAACCTTGCCTTGGAAATATACCATACTGAAAGAGGAGCAAAAAAATATATTAGTTTCATAGGGTAGGATGTTGGATTTTCATTTATGTTGCTAAATTCAATCATTGATGTATATACTTTTGAATTTTTCCTTCGATGTTAGAGGATTATCATTATTACATTTCATTGTTGACATTAACATGTTGATGAAATTTGTGGATAATACTATGCATCATTAGCATAGTGTTGGTTTATTTATATAGTTTATAAAATGCTTATATAGTCCCATGACGTGGGTATGATATGGTTAGCATGAGTAGAGGTTACGTATGAAAATATAATACTTATCCTTGGTATTTTTAGCATGCATAAGTATGTTGGTTTAAATTATTAACAAGTTAGAATCTTAACTTGAAGTGATGTTCATTAATGAACTATATAACTATTAAAGTAGCATGAGAATATAGATGTATTCCATTATATGATTCTATTTTGCTTATAAAATATGGAAACAAGTTCGGTTAATGTTTGTTGCTACCATATGTGGGAAGAATGAATAGAATTCTCTCTTGCATATCTTGGAATTATAAGGTTATGTATAAGGGTATGTACATTTATTGTTAAACAATTATTCTGATGTTTGATTTCCTTTTTGGGTATCATTCTTAGTTACCTTAATGGAAAAAAACAATTCTAAGTTTAATTCTAAACTAAGGGCTGCCTAGTATATGAATAAAATGTATTTAAATTCTAGAATGAATTGTCAACTTGTAGATGAGAAATGTTATCTTAAACTACTTGTATTATGAAAAAAAATGCTAAGTGATGTATTCTTCCATGTTTGATGTGTATAAAAATGAATGATAGTTGAATATACGTAAGTTGGACTTTATTCTTATGAGCTAAGTATGCTTATCGTCTTCTTCTTGTTGACTAGAAATAATGCCTATTGTTGTGTCATTACATGTTCAAACATTTATTTTGAAAGAGCTTCTTAAATAGAATGCTTTATTTGGGTTCCACTCATTTGATGCTTGGATATAAATTATTGTTAAGAGGAATACTTTTTGATTGTATGAATCTTATATATTCAATTCATATAGAATCTATTGATGCTTATACACTTTCTATACTTGTTCACATGGAAAACTATTTTTATGCATGCATATTATATGTTTGTTCATTTTGGACACCATATTACTCAACCATGTTTGATCTTACCTTGTAAAAAAGTTGCATGAAGTTGGGTTACTCCTTTAATGAAATCTGGTTGTAGGAAAGGTTAACAAACCAACTATTTATTGCTCTTGATAATTACTAATTAAATGTATGGCTATAAAATAATTAAGTATAAGTGAAATTTTTGTGGACTGAATATGTATCCCTTACCTAAATCTAATAGTTTGATTGAATAATCAATGTTAAATGGTTATACACCTAGATGTAATATACTTCTATTCACCTAATTCCTTCCTCTTATTGATCATAAATGCATTGGATGATTGCTAATATAATATCATTGTATGGATTCATTTATAGGATGTCATTATATCTTATCTAGTAGATAATTAAGTGATCATAAATCATATCATTGTTAATTTATTAAAATAGTGGTATTTATGCTTATTAATAGGAAAACTTGTGAATTTAAAGCAATGTGTAGGCAATATTATAGTGATCCTAAGCCGTGAGGAAGTTGACAGCCTTGGTTGGTAGCACTTGAATAATTGCCTATGAAGCTTTTATTTTTATTTCATTTCATGATTTTACCCTCTCTTAAGAAATGAGAAAATGTGTTATGTGCTTATAGAATTGGGTATAGTTCCACATGTTTTTTAATAAACTATTGGTTGCATGTTCTTGAGTCCATTGGAGGATCATTGATTTCATCCTCAAGCAAGGTCTTGGGCCATGCACGTGGTCCAAATCATACTATGATAATGCAATTATATTTTTTGGGGGTTGTTTTATTTAGTATTATATCCCGTGCTTAAAAGTTTTAGATGAGTTTTGACACATTGCATTGTTTTTAGCATGTTCTTGAAAAGTTGGTTGAGAATTTCTGTTTGTGCATACCTTTGCAAGGGTTGTGTTACATAGTTTATATTGGGATGATTAAAATTACACATATTATATATGTGTCTATTCTTGGAGGCTTAGTTTATTAACATGTATGGGTAGGCCTTGTGATGGTTGAATGCCACATTTATGTTTATGTTGTCTTCCTAAGACTGAATTGAGACCTTCTATGATTGTGTGCATACTAAACCATAACTGGAGTTATATGACTTTTATAACCTAATATATGTCTTATTTTCTTGAGGAAGATATGTTGAGACCTTTATATATCCACTTAGCTCTTGGATGAATTAAATATTAATTTAATTAGTGCTTTGCTTATGCAATATTGAAGTGCTGGAAGTTCCTGTATTATGGAATGTGTATGTGTGTGTGTGGGTGTGAAAAAATAAATAAACTTATGCAATAACCTTGTAATTATTACCAATAGCCTTGGTTTGGTTAACCCTTCCATCATTGAGTTGTGTTGAGGTGAACATCAACTATCAACTATTGACTTATATGGGCAAGTTGGTGAGCGACTGGTGATAACCACTTCACCCTTAGAATTGAAGAAATGATGTTTTGTATCTATTATCAACTTGTATGGGCAGGTTGTCAGTAGACACTTAGACCATTATGAGCTCAAGAAGACCCAGGGTTAGGCTTAAAATTGGAAGGATGTATAGGGTGAGGGTGCCTGATTTATTTGGGCAAATCAATGAGGCTTGGGATCTCTACTTGTAAGGGAGCATATTGAGTTGAATTAATAGCGTGATCTTATTTATGTATTTTGGTCTCCTTTAAGTTAGATAGAGAAAGATGTGGCTTCGTAACTCCAAAGGGATAAAAGTAAATAAGTGTGTGGGGATGTTTATTCCTTATTTTGCATCTTTGATGTTGTTTTGATCTTGAATATGTTTACACCTGTGATGATTATTTGATCATGGATTGGTTGATTTCCATGAGTTTTTTATGTTAACCATGGATATGTATATGTCCATCAGGATGTTTGAGTTGACTCTAATTGAGTTATGTATCTTTGAGACTACCTAATTGGAGTGGGGTTATGTTTTGACACCCATAAGGGTGTATGTTGTGTTCTTAGTTATGTCTACATCCATGAGGATGTTAGTATGAAGTTTGATTGAACTTTATGATTGTGTAAAATTATAATTTCCAAGGTAGTGCTATAGAATTTATCCCATGCCTTGGCTAAGTCCACCCTTCCTCAAAATCGATGTTTTTACTATTTAACCTTTGACTTGTTGGATTAATTTAATTGAGAGAATAGAGATATAATCTTGTTATTGGAATCATGAGATATTGCCGTAGTGTCCATTGATAGCTTTCATGGGCAAGCTATCCAATGATGTTGAGGTATGATAACTTGAGAGAATCGAGGGTACAACTAGAGCCTAGAGGATCTAGCAAGTGAGTGTGATTGACTTGATTGGGCAAGTCTGAGAATTTTGGGGATCAATTAGTGTATCAATTAGTGTGAGCCATCTATCCATGACATGCGAACTTGTTGATAAATTTATGGAAAATCATGGAGATAGATTTTTAGGCCTTGTTGGAACACAACATTATTAGAAGAAGGTGATCATAATTTTATATCCTTGTGACTAATTATGTGTATTATATGATGGATATTTGGTGTCATTTGGATGATAACTAGATATCGGGTGACCTGATGGGAATTTTGGAACCTTGTGCTTCATGACATTTGTGTTAATTGTTGCAATGTGAAGATACATTTGCATAACTATTGAAACACTTGAGTCATATGTGTGTGACCTATTTTAATGTGGCTCCTCCTTATATAATAAATTGTTATGTGTTGTGTTGTTATTACCTCTCATTGATTATATTAAATCATGTAAATTTGTATCTTACTATACTTTGTGCATATAATTGAACTTGTGTACTTTCACATACTTGGTCTTGATATTGGTGTTATTGTATGAGCATTCTATACACATGTATGTATGTTTTTAACTATAAAATGTGAGAATGATGATTAATCACCATGTAAGGGAGTCTCCCACTTCTAAAATTAACCATGTGTACAATTGTTGCTCTATGTTTTCAAAAAAATTCTATGATAATTTTGTGGTAATGTGACTGTGAACTACCCATGTAATATGTTTATCCTTATTGAAACCAACTTCTATTGATTTAAAATCTACCAAGGTATAATGTTTTATTGTGTGGTGTAATATCACATCACTGCTCTAGTATTGAGTATTAGTAAAAGTATGAGGTTAAAGGGTAGAGAATCACTACATCTATAATGTTTCAGACTGGGTATGGTCTGGGAAGTGGAGTCTCTTGTAGTCTAAAAAGCCACTTTCCCCTTTGTACAAGTAGCCACCTGATTTGTTCAAAGTGTGCACCATGTGTGCCATGAGTTGGCCATGGAATCTTAGTGCATAATGGTCACTTTATTGATATATCATTCCTTTAACCACCTATTGGAGGTTGTGGTAAAAGTAACCCTTGTGAAGCACTAACTAGTCCTATAAATTTGGACATTTATGAAAATCAGAAAGGTGGTACTTGTTGAAATGCATGCATGTGTTGGCCTGTAGGTGAAACCATGTTTTAGTTAAGGTATTATTTTTTTAATACCTATTATAAATATTTTGGGATGAATATATATATTTTTGTTTTAGAAGCATAACTAGAATGCATGTTGATTTTATGCTTTGATATAGCAACACTAAGCCCTAATTAGACAGTGTTTAAAATCCTAGGTACCCACTTGACTCTTGGATAAAGTGATGAAAGTTAGGTGATGCTCTCAGATGGCTAATTTTGGATGGTGGGATTGGTATCCCTGAATGATTGTACGAGCTCACATGTGTGTTGGAGAACATGTTATAAGCCTTCAAGTTACATGTGATGCCTGGTGTAGCTTCTCCCATGTTTAGTGTGGTTGATGTGGGATGCTACACTAACACCTGAATGGTTGATGATGTAATGGAGAAACTATAACAATATGGATTACTAACCTTGTGATATGAAATTTTTTGTAATGAATGCTCTTAATATTATGCATATGTCATAATGTTATATTGTAAGATTCCACTCTTATTTGATATTATGGATGCAATCTAGTGGGATTGTATGATTATTTTTTTGACCTCATGTGGCAAGTTTGTGTGTGTTGACACAAGTGAGTATGACCCTAGTAGAGTCTTACATACAAATTTTTAATCTAGTTTAGATAATCAAATAATGTCATTTTGTGCTAAGGATGTATTTCTTTACTTGGAAGTCCCTATAACACTTTTTATTGGAAAATATTTTAAGTCAAGTGTAATTTGTCATGTTTGGAACTTTTTTTTCATGTTATGTTAATATAATCACCTTCATAATTGGTATAAATGATTAAGAACAATAATATTGTATGGAATTGATAGTTGTTGCTTTGAGATTTTATGCTAATTAAGGACCTCTTCATTTGGTGAACCTTTTGTGGCTGGTTTTACCAAATTTTAATGTTGTTTATGGTTTTTTTAAGGCATGAGACTGGAAGAGATCCAACCAAGTTTGAAGAATCGGTGGAATTTTCTACTATGTTAGTATTGTTTAAGTATTATTTTCCCTTATAGTGTCATAAAGGACACATGAAGATGGGAAGGAGGCTATTAATTGGCCTAATACATTGGATAGGAATACTAGTGACATATAGTTGAGGCATTGCCACCCCACACTAGGTGGAGAGATTATGTAGTAGTATTGTTTGGTTTTCTTGGAATTTGTCAAAAAAAATATTTTTGACTATTGTTAGTCGTTGGGATGGATCCTCTTTACTGAGGGGATGATTTCATGACCTAACCTAGAAGCATTTTATAGACATTTGATAATAGCTTATTTAGAATGTTTTGTTAGCATTCGAATGTTGATTGTTTGTGATGGTTGTAGTTCAGTTAAGTATGATGCAAGATATTTAGGTAGCTTTTTTTATTAGCCTATACCATAGTTGATGCCCACGTTTGGATTCATTTTACCCTGTCATACTTATACTACTTGTATTGGATTCATTTATCCTAATATTTATACTACTTCAGTTAGTACATTATTATGTTATGATTCCACCTTTGGATACTTTAAATGGTTGTTTAGATATCATTATCTCATGTATAGCTGACTTCCACTTTACTTTTGTCTAGTTGGACAGTATTGATGGATTTCAATACATTGACATGTTGACTTCAGGTTGATGGATATGTTATGTGTAATTTATTACACTTGATGATATATATACTAGTTGATGTAATTAATATTTATATTATAGTTTTGTATCATATTATTTATTATTGATTAGGTACTATGAATGTATAATCAGTGGTTGTAGGTACACAATGTGAGCTAGGATGGATGATGATGTCGGTACCTAGGTTGATGAAGTAGTTTTTAAAAATTTAGATGGGTTTTGATAGGTATATGTATTTTTAGTTTAGTCTCTTTTCATTATACAATCATTCCATCTTCATTTTGTAGTCACTTTTTGTTTCATTTTTTGGTCATTTGTAGTGTTCGGTCACCCTTCTTAAGTGTCTTGAACACTAAATTTTAAACTGTATAAAATGACTTGCCATATTAGTCTAGCTAGTTTAGGTTCATCTAGACTCGTGTGGGTCTTTTGACCTTGGTTATCATCTTTGATAACCCCCCTTCACAGAAAATTGTCTACCTAAAACTTTGATTCATTATGATGATTTTGATTATCATGGTTATATTAACGATTTTTAATAATTTTATTGTCTTAAGATTATAATTATTTTTTATATTATTTATGATCGATTTATTATTTTATTAATTATTATTTAAATTATCTTTGTTGATTATTATTAATTTTGTTATTACTATTTCTAAAGATCTTATTATTTATTTTTATTGTTAATTAATTCAATGATTTTGGTACTTATTTTACTTAATGATTTCATTATTATTATGGATTCTTAATCGATTTATGATTTTATTTTATTATTGATTATAATCTAATTATTAATTTGGTTATCTCATACTATTTTATGGTTTTGTTGACCTTGGGGGATAGACGGAAGCTTTTGGAGGAATATTTATTTTATTATTATTTATTCCATTGGCTTTACAAGGAACAAGGGGTAGGAGTATTTATGATTTTTATTTTTATTTTATTATTTTCTGGCATCCCCTTTTGGGCTAGGAGCTGCATTGACTAGAGGGTATTTTTATTTGATGGGGGTTCGGATCTCTTTTATGGAGCATAGAGAGAGATGGTGGGGAGGGTTTGAAACCTAGGGGTGTGCCATTTTTTTTATGTTGGGAATGGAAAATAAAAGAGAGGGAATACCTATATAGGGATAAAATTTTAAAAACAAATGAACCATTATATTTTCCCCTATATCTATAATCAATGCTGGAATGTGTTTTGTATGCTTGAGTTAGGAAAAGAAGAAAATGAAAATGATGGGTTTGTTATTTTTGGGATTTGTTTTGGTGTCTGGCTTTGGGGGAATCTTTAAATGCCTATGTTATAAATTAAGTAAAAAACATAAGAAACATTATATTCCTCCTTGTTCTACACTCCAACGTTGAAATGCTTTGTATACTCGGGTTCCAAAGAAATCAATAAATGTATGAAGGAGAGATTATGCATGGCATGGGAGAGGAGAGAATGGAATGAATGAATGTTTTGTTTTTAGGGCATCAAACCCTATGGCCTGGTTTTGGCATTTCCTCTTCAACATCCAATCCTTATACTGCAAGTGAGTTTTTTTATATTCTTTATCTATGTTTGAAACTAGTTGAATGAATTGATCGGGGGTCATTTTTCCCCTTTTTCCCTTGCACTAAAATTAAATAATTATATTATTGCATTTTACTTTGGCATAAAATGACAATGTGGGTATTGAATCGATTTAGAAATAAATTTCCTCTATCTATACCTGAAATAATTTTTATGCCATTGCTCATGCTTTGAAGATGACAATTTTGGGTCATGCTTGGAATAAACCAAGTCGCCATACCCTGTTTGGATATGTAAAATGTACGGCATATTTGTTAGTTAAAAATGTTGTGTGTATATGCATGTTAGTTGTTTTAAACCTTGTTTTCACACTCACACACTCACTCACACACACACACACACACACACACACACACACACACACACACACACACACACAAGGTCATTATACCTCATGGGTGGGAAACAACAATTTGAGGTTGTGGGATAATCTTAGCTTGACGCAGTTTGATTTTATCTTACTTTAAAACCCTGATTTGCACCATTCAATCTTTGCTTAATTATTATATGGGGTCGATGTATGATTTGGGGGTTTGAAAATCAATTCGAGTCATTTATTTTTAGAATAAGAAGGTTTAGACTCTTAAATCCAAATTAAAAATTGATTTGAGTTTATTATTATTCCCATAAAAATGGGTTTTCTTTTTGTTCAAAGATTCAGTTGAATCATTTAATGGACTATGGTTTTGGGATTTAAACCAATTATATATATATGTTAAAATCTTGTTGTGTTGGGTTATGATTGAAGCCTTCTTGAGATTTATTAACTTACGATTGAATTTTACCGGTAAATAAATGTTTATGAAGGTTTATGTTTTATGTGAAAATTGTTTTAAACCCAATTATTAGATTCAAGGATCATATGAGGTCATGAGAGCTCATGATAATCCCATGAATCCTTTCTATTGATTATTATCTTATAAACTAGTTTTTTAGACTTTGAATAGTCCCCTAAATCATTAGTTGCCATTATGGAAAATATGACTATAGCTGGAAGTCATGTTGAATGTGTTGACTAGTCTTATGTGTTGACTGTCACAAATGAATGACTATTTCTAGACTATGGCATTGTGCTAATTATACCTTGTTTGGGTTATTATTTCTATTTTTATCATATTAAATGATTGGTTGAATTTTTTTGTTGTTGTATAATTGTCCTTTGATTAGACTTAAATAAATAAGTTACACTTGAGTGCTTATGAGTATGGAATATGGATTAGTAGCCGGGATGTTAAGGTTGAACATATTATTGAAGGTTTTTAAATAATGAGTATATTTAATGTCATAGACATAGATTTGGTTTATAAATCCATAATTATGAAATTCAAATAGCTATAGTGGATTATCCCCACTCCTAATTTATATAAATGTCATTTACTTGATTATTTATGTCTCATCTTGGGATGTCATTTTTATTAGTCACTTGCCTATTTTACCTTCTGTTATTATGTTGATTCATCTAATGGCTTGGGAACCTCGACTTTTTTAGAATCCCTTCTTAACCTATATTTATAGAACTACCATCTAACTAATGGATGGGGTGGAAAGGGCCACCGATGGTTAGGCTCATAGGGCTGGTTGGGAGTGTTTATCTAATATGATTACATGTTACTCACACTCCTATATGATCTTGGACAAGCATGATGTATTCGATAACATGTTATTATATGTTGTTTATATTCTTCTTAGCTTATTTGTTTTATCACTTTCATATAATATGTTTACTGAATGTATTTATAATTTAATATCATTACTATTTTAGTTCAGTTATATTTGGCAGTTATTATATGCTAACCTTGCCTTGGAAATATACCATATTGAAAGAGGAGAAAGGTTTATATTATTGTCATAGGGTAAGATGTTGGAGTTTCATTTATGTTTCTAAATTCAATCATTGGCGTATATGCTTTTGGGTCTTTCCTTGGATGTTAGAGGATTATAATTATTATTTTCACATTAGTATATTTCATTGTTGACATTACTTTGTTGATCAAGTTTATAGCTAATACTATGCATGATTTGCATAGTGTTGGTTTCTACATATAGTTTATATAATGCTTATATAGTCCCATGACATGGGTATTATATGGTTAGCATGATCAGAGGTCACGTATAAAAATATATCACTTATCCTTGGTATTTTTATCATAAATAAGTATTTTGGTTTGAATTTTTAACAAGTTACAATCTTAACTTGAAGGGATGTTCATTGATAAACTATATAACTATTTGTCACTGTGGTGTGTGTGTGTGTGTGTGTGTGTGTGTGTGTGTGTGTGTGTGTGTGTGTGTGTGTGTGTGTGTGTGTGTGTGTTTGTGTGTGTTGGTTTAACTATTAAAGTACAATGAGAATATAGAGATCTTTCTTTACATGTTTTTAGCTTGCATATGAAATATAGAAATAGATTTTGTAAATGTTTGTTTCTAGCATATGTGGGAAGCATGAATGGAGTTCTCTCTTGCATACCTTGGACTTATAAGGTTGCATATAAGGGTATTTACATTTATTGTTAAAAAATCCATCTTATGTTTGATTTCTTTTTTTGTTATCATTCTTAGTTACCTTGATGGAATTAATACAATTCTGAGTTTAATTCTAAACTAAGGGATGCCTAGTATACAAATAAGATGGATTTTAATTTTGGAATGAATTATCAACTTGTAGATGACTAAAGTTATCTTAAACTACTTTCATTTTGAAATATAATTGCTAAGTGGTGTGTTCTTCCATGCTTGATATGTATACAAATGAATCATGGTTGAATATACATAAGTAGGACTTCATTATTATGAGCTGAGTATGCTTATCATCTTCTTCTTGTTGGTTGTAAATGAACACCTATTGTTGTGTCATGACATGTTCAAAAATTTGTTTTGAAAGAGTTTCTTAAATATAACATTTTATTTGAGTTCCACTCATTTGATACTTAGCTACAAATTTTGGTTGAGAGGAATACTTGTATGAATCATATATATTCAATTCATGTGGAATCTATCGATGCTTTTACACTTTATATACTTGTTCACATAAAAAAATTCTATTATGCATGCATATTATATGCTTCTTCATGTTGGAAACCATATTACTCAACCACTTTTGATCATGCCTTGGAAATATGTTGCATGAAGTTGGGTTACTCCTTTAATGAAATTCTAGTTTTAGGAAAGGTTAATGAACCAACTATTTATTTTTCTTGATAACCACTAAGTAAATATATGGTTAAAAAATAATTAAGTATAAGTGAAATTTGTATGAATTGAATATGTATCCCTTACCTAAATCTAATATTTTGATTGAATAATCAATGTTAAAGGATTATACACCTAGTTTTAATATACTTCTCTTCGCTTAATTCCTTCTTTTTATTGATCATAAATGCATTGAATGATTTCTAATATAATATCATTGCATGGATTCAATTATAGGCTACCATTATATCTTATCTAGTAAATAATGAAGTGTTCATAAATTGTATCATTGTTCATTTATTCAGATAGTGTCATTTATGCTTATTAATTGGTCAAATTTTGAATTGAAAGCAATGTGTAGGCAATAGTGCAGTGGCCCTGAGCCATGAAGAAATTGACAACCTCAATTGATAACATTTGAATAATTACTTATGATGATTTGGTTTTTATTCAATTTCAAGACTGTACCCTCTCTTAAGCAATGAAAAAATTTATTGTGTGCTTATAGAATTGGGTGTAGTTTCGCATGTGTTTTAATCAAATGATGGTTGCATGTTCTTGAGTGCATGGGAGGATCATTGCTTTCATCAACAAGCAAGGCCTTGGGCCATGCACATATTCCAAAGCATACTCTGCTAATCCAATTCCATTTTTTAAAATATTTTTGGGTTGTTTCACATCATTACATTAATATCAACAGTCTTACAATAATGTTTAATCAAAGCAATTAATTTTTTTTGGTAATCTTCCTAAAAAGGAACTAGATTTTATGAACTATTCCAATAGGTGGTATTTACTATAGCTATTGCACCGATTCATTCATCCCTAAAAATATTTTCCTTATTAATGAAACTAAGGAAGTTGAAATATTATTTAACATTATCTTTTGTGATGATAAAATATCAGCAAAGAGAATCCTTGTGATAGGTAACTCATCAGTGTTACCATCAGCTAATATTCAAAATCAGTTCATGGGTATCTCACATCTACATAAAGATATTGAACTTTAGAAAGGTTTGTAGATTTCCAAAATGTATCAAACTATTATTTTGATGTTGTTTTATGAACTCCAAGGAAAATTATATTATAGACTCTAACATTTTAGGATTGGTTTAAAAATATTCGCTCCAAGGCACGAGTTGTAGGGTATTGGATTTTGTAAACAACCTATTGGTGGAATAGGGATGATTAGATCAGTTTTTTACCTTAGATGGTTTAGATATGGATCTGAATCTAGAAATACTTGGGATGGGTAGATAGATGATGGATCTAACCTAAGATGGGCCTGGTCAAAAGAATCTCAAAATAAGAAAGAAAGGTAACATATAAAAGAAGGCATGTTGATCAAACAAGATAAAACCTTCTTAAGTTGGCTCTTGAAATAGAGTTTGGATAAGAAATAAGGAACTAATGTTTGTTTCAATATATTATAAGAACACCAACAATAAAATACAATTCCAAATTTTAAATGAAAAAGAATACAATAAACTTAAGAATATATAATCAACTGTTGTTGCATTTGTAATACTGTAATTACACATCTACAAAGGGAGATTATGATTATTACACAAACAACATTTAAATTAGTAATAGAAAAATATGAATAATTATATTTAATATAAAAATCATACACAACCAAGAGATTAAGATAAAATAATGATGAAACTTATCACAAGATTCACAAGTTTGGATAAGAATTAAAGTTGCACATCAAGACCAATTATAGAACTTTCTTCATAATTTATTATTAATATTAATAGCCAAAATTCTCCTCCCTTTGGGATACGTAGGATAAAAATATATATATTATTTGGTAGGGGATCGATCATCCTCTAAGAAAAGTATAAATTTACATCTCCAAAAATAGAACTGTGTGTCCAAATCATTCAAAACATGCATGTACAAAAGTGTATCCATAAATAGGATTCATCAAATTAAAAAAAATAGGTGCCAAATAAATTAGGAACCATTAGTTCTAACTTAATTGAAACATTAAAATACATATATACTTAATGTGGTGGTAATGTGTCATCATTAGAAGAGTAAAATAGTTGAGTGACAAATATGGAAATAAAAGTAGATGTAGTCATTTGGAGAATCAAAATTGGCCTTGTTGAATTATGCATGACTACATATCTAGAAAATTAGGGATGTTGTGTCACCTGGTAGCGCTTGAAATTATGTGTGTTTGATGCTAACCCCATTATTTCCTTTATATCCATGATTTTTTCAAATAATGCATGTGTAGCCTCAAACTCTTTATTAATAATATCAAAAATGAGTAGGGAAGGTATAAATATTTTGATGGATTCAACCATCAACCTTGTGTGCTATGCTTTTGAAATCTTAGATTCTGCTCTAAAGTTTTTAGCTTTTGTCACTCTATCCTTAGAAAAAATGATCAGCTACAGGATCTCATCATTAATCTTATAAATAATTCCCTCAACTTCCTCCTTAAGTATATTTTCAACTACTTTAAGGAGTGTTTCAAAATTGGTCATGTTGACCAACTCTCCAATAGAGGTTATCACATTAGTAACCCTCATATCTTTCAAAAAATTTAAGTACTTATTCTCATAGCTTGTAAAACATCTTATCAAAGCCTTTATTTGTGTATGCCAGTTAATGGCACCATCCATGTTTCAAATTATATATCTTAAGGCCCATACAACATCTTGACTTGACATTAGGTTTAAGTGATTGAATGTGTTACTTTTGGCACACTTAACCAAAAAGGTAAGCCTTTTCTCAAATTCTTGAATTTGGTAACCTTTATCCTTTCATATTAGCTTTCTCCTCTAGAGACTTGAATATTATTCAAAATATTATACAACCTTATGGCTACACTCTATACACTATCTATAGTTTCTCAAGGAGCATGGAGGTTTTAATGAAGCACTTATTTTAATATGTAATTAGAGGGGTGGATAATTATTTTTTTTTCCATGGTGAGGTTTCCATTTACGGGATAACTTCAACCACATATTTGGTCAAGTTTGGTGTTCTTACAATTGTCATCGTGGTTGATTGTATAGGTGCAAAATGTGGTAATTGTAGCTCTAATTGATTTGAATATTTCAAGGGGACTAGTGGTCATTTAGGATTAAACATATAAATTGAAACCAAATTTTAAAAATCGACTCTCTTTTTAAGACCCTTTAATTGTATTATGTTTAAAGAATGGAAAAATATTCTAAACTTGAAATAGAGGACTAGGAATAGTTGGAGGTAAATTTATACATTGAGTATTTACAATATTATTAGAAAGAGAAAGAGAAGAAACTACATTATTAATTTTTTAAATTTCCTCTTCAGTGAGGCTCTGTTGGTCTAGTGCCCTGACTGGAGTTTCTTCTTCCTACAAGCTTCCTAGGCTCATATATTTGGTCTTTTCTTTGATTATTCATCTAATTCATCTTGGGATCCCTCATCTCTTAACATTAGTTTTGTTCCATTCATTTATTATTCATTCCCTTCTTCTTCATCATTATGATAGTCTATTAATGATATGACATGTTCATGTTCCTCTTACTCTACTTCCTCCTCAAGGGATCTTATAGGAGTAGTAAGACCTATTGATGGTTTTTATTCTAGTTGTTTAATTTTGAAAAAGGTTATAAGGAATTTGGATTTCATTTGGTAAGTGGACATGGGGGAATAAGAGGTTAGGGGGATAATGAAATAAATTAATGAGCCATAGTGGTAGGAACTACAACTGGTGGTGGTGGTTAAGGAATGGAAAGTCGAATAAGAGTGGTGAAGGGAAGAGTGGAAGGAGAGGAGACTAGTTTAGTATGGAGTACCTAAAGAGATGGACCATCAATGGTGGTAATGGATGGAGATGGACTTACCTGTGATGATTGATGGGAAGGAGGAATAACTATAATAGATGAGAAGGAACTTTGTAGAAACTCTAGGAGAGTTACATATGTAACTGTTGTGAGTAGAGGAAGAGGTACCAATGAGAATGTGCTTGTTTACCTACCTATAGGAGGTAAAGTCCTCTCAACTATATTTGTTGTGCCCAAAATGATGGTAGTAGCATATAGATGTGTAGAGACCAAATGAGGACTAGGGATACCTTTGAGAATTTCCTTTTTGATTTGCAGGTTTTCTTTCCTATAACTCTTGGACTATCCCTCTTGTAAATTGATCTCTTATCCTATATGCGATGGATTTTGGTCATGTTATGTTGGATCCTATCACTATGTTTGAGGCCACTAATGATTTCAAGCTTGTTCTACCTGCCTTACCATTTCATTTAATTTTTTTGGGTAATATCTAGGTCGTATTGAATGGCTTGGGAAACTATCATGGATATTTTCTTATCCCTCATGTGGGTCTATAATTTAGATTAATCTAATGCATTCATAAAAATAACATCATGTTCATATTATTAGTGACCATATGTAATATTCACCCCTTTCTTATCATTGAAGAGTTAAAGATAGTTTCTAACTTTTCCTTTTGGGTTTCATTCACTAAATTAGGTTGGATTTAAATTATAATGGGATCTAATGTTCCCTACCTGGTTAAAGTGTGCCCTCACTAAAAATGGGAGTTTTATGATGCTTAGAGGGGTCACATAGTTATAGGCATAAATTTTAAGGCCAAACTCTTCATCTATATTATTTTATAATTTACGGGTCACCTCTTATTTTGTAATCTTGTTCGGATAGGCATGGTAAAAATAGAGGAGGTACCCTTGTCCCTTTAATTCGAATAATGGTATAATTTGGATGGTACCATTAATCCCCCATCTTAGCTATGCTTCTTTTTAGTTTCTCAAATATTATGGGAATCTGAGTGCTATGAATAACTTGGTAAACTTGAGGATAAAATTCCTCAAAGATCCTTGTAATCTCATTTTTATATTTATGGAGAAACAAAAATGAATAATCCTCACAAATTTTGTTATCCATATATTATGTAGATGTTATCATAATTTTCCATGTGCTATATAGACCATCCCAAGGACTACATATAATAGATATAATATCATTTAAAAGTTTCTATCTATGATCCTTTGCTCATGTTTGAACATTTGGGCCTTTAGTCTGACACTAATAATCTTTCTTAGGTCAATAATTTTGTCAAAAGTTAAGAGAATGTCTAACAATGGGACCCATTCCACCTATACATATGTAATTTTTAGAAAAACCATATAATATGTTCAGAAGGGTCATGGCTATTCTAATACAAGGATTAACTTTGATGATGTTTTTAAAGTAAATACCTCCCTTTTGGTCCAATCTCTAGCCTTTCATTAGCCACTACTTTAATTTTCCCTCTATAGTTTTGTGTTTAGGCCATACGTTAACTGAGACTTGAGTATAGGCTAACTCAAGCACTAAGATCCTAAGGTACCTTTCAAACACCCTTCCTAAAATATATACAATTATATTTTTTCCAGTTATAAGGTGCAAACAATCTTAATAACAAGTAACATTAAATATTAAAACATTGATCAAACTGATATAAGACATTACCTTTGGTTTAGTTATAATTTGATGGAGCCCCATGGTCTTGATTGGAAGAAGGTAATCAATGTATTACTTCTCCTTCTGGGATGGTTGATCTTGTGTGGAGTATGGTTTTATATACTTGATTATGTTCTAGATGGTCGAATAGTATGGAAACTTAAAATCCATGGCACTTTTATTGAATATAGTGTTTGTGTATTCAATGTTTCCAAGAATAGAGTATACAAAAGGGGTATGGATATGTGGTGGTCTTGGAGATACCATTTAAATAATCTAGGATGTGTAACTATTTTTACAAATTATTTGGATGCTCTTATAGGTTTGTCATAAAAAGCTAGGGCTTTTGGTCACTTGAAAGATTAGGGTTGCAATGTTCGATTAATGGTGGAGTGAATTTTCTTCTCTTATATTTTACACATATTGCCCAAATACTTCAACTTGAATGCATAATTTATGTGACATAAATGAAAACAATACATATATATATATATATATATATATATATATATATATATATATATATATATATATATATATATATATATATATATATATATATATATACATATACATATGTGTGTGTGTGTGTGTGTGTGTGTGTGTGTGTGTGTGTATTCACATTTAAATTTAAATGTGTAAGTCAACTTTGGTGGGATTGTTTTTGTCATATGGAAATTTTTGTCAATTGATTCATGTCAAGTCACTTCATCAAGATGTGTCAATTTCTCCTTCATTATATTTTACTTTGATGTTGAAATCATTTATTCATACTTTGGCCATGGATCTCATAGATCATGACACTTTTATGCTTCTCACTTACCTAGGTCTTTAAATTT
The DNA here is from genome assembly GCA_037957365.1 of Torreya grandis. Lineage (NCBI taxonomy): Eukaryota > Viridiplantae > Streptophyta > Pinopsida > Cupressales > Taxaceae > Torreya > Torreya grandis. Next base: position 256,056 of record JARHVA010009839.1, read on the forward strand.
ATAACCTTACTTTATATGATCTTTGATTTCATGTTAATGTGATTGAGCCATGTGGAACAATCTCAGGGATATAGGAACTCAAAAATTTAGAGTCACAAATATTTAAACTTTTGTACTATGTACATCCCTCAAAAGTCTTCAGGTGGCTGGAATATTGATGCATGTCACAATCTCAGCACTATGGAGACTTGAAGATTCAAATCCACATAACCAATAGGCTATTAACTTGAAATTTCTCCATTAAAACTCTAGGTTAATAGAATTGTGTAAAAGTTTAAACCCTTAGAGATCAAAACCATGCGGTCATTAGAATGTGGGGCCCTAGGACCATGAGACTTTATTTTAACCTTTCAGGTTTCAGGTAAATAGAATTATGCCAACTATCAAACTCTCAAAGCTCATAACCTTAGGACCATTAGACTGTTAACTTTGTTTTAAAATTCCATGGTTCTGAGTTTATGAGGTTAGTGCTACATGGTGTGTTCTTGGGGATCAAAAACTTTGAAGACTTAGAATTTTCTTTGAATCAAACTTTGTCCATGTTAAATGAGGTTTTTCCATGTATATAGCTTGTAGTGATTTGGCAATCAATAAAATATGGAACTTTTGTCAAACTATGGTAATTCCTGAGTAACGTGTTAGTGTTATCTATCAAGGTCTCAGAGCTCAAAAACTTTGGAACACTTAAATTTTTTTGTGAAGATTAAATGGCTTCAGGTAACGTAATCTTTCCACCTATCCTAATATTATATAATAAAGGTAGGGTTTGAATGTGAAAACTTTGTAAGTATTTCCCAATAGTCTTGAGAACATACAAAAAATCAAAGAGACATTAAGACATGACACATTATTATTTTTAGTCCATAAAAACCAAAAAAATCAAAATTTAAGAAGAATTATGAAAAACCCAATGTTTAAAATAAATCAAAATCAATGTCCAAGATTTTATTTTCATAATTCAAATTTTTTAACTTTAGAATTTAAGCAGACCTTTAGACTTATGCATATTAGAACCAATGTCATGAACATCTAAGGCTTGTAGGAACTTGAATAAGGATATTCAAATAATAGTGGGGTCCCTAATTAAAATTTAAAAATGGGGTTTGTGTGTTAGGGAACAACAAATTATAACATAGCGGAGAAATCTCCTAAGTATTTGAGAACCCAAAATTTTGATAATACATCATAGAAGAATTTCAATCTCAACAAGAAAAGAATAAGTAAACCATTCCTTTGAAAAAGACTCATCCTTCCTCATGTAACATACTAACCCTTTTCACTGCTTGGATTTGTTTGTGTGAGATTGTGAAATTTATTTCCTCTTGTTCTAAGAGTTTTGACCATGTATGGGATAAACATTATAGATTTTGTTTTAACTTCGGACTTTGTAACCAAATAATAAGGGAATCTTAGACACTATTTTTCTTCCAACCAAGTGTCCATAGCCCTGACAGAGATAAACTTTGATTCCACTCTAAACCTTGCCTTACTGCCATACAGTCATCTACAGCCCCATAGAAATCAATTCAATTACCCATCTTCTACAAGTTTACATGATTTTTTTTAACACAAATGGGACGGTTGTGAATCACCATTGGTTGGGTGTGTGTATAATGAAACTTATTATAATCAATACATCATTTCTAGTATGCATTAGTCCAATGTTTATTATTTCTCATACAAGTTTTAGCATGCAATAGTGTAGTTATTCTTTTGGAAATGAGAAGTATTTATAAAATTTACATGATTATATCATAGTAAATCCTAAAGGTCTAAAAAATGTGTTTAGTTAAAGAAGAACCTAATTCATTCATAGCACATACTTCAATCTCTTTGATTCATGCACTACCAGAACAAGTCCTTGTGAATACCAATTATGCTTCCTTATATATAGTCCCCTTATGTGTGTCAAGTTTTTAATATATCTTTCATAGGAAATCAGTTGGTTTGTTCTAAATTATAAGAAAACTAATCTAGAAAGTGTAACAACTAATCTACCCAAATAAAATGCAGAAAACAAGAAATACTAATCTAGGAAAATAGGAAAGATTAATCTATAATGTAATAAATCTATTTTAGAAAGTAGAAAATATAATCTATAAATTAGGAAATATAATCTAGCAATCAGGAAATATATTTTATTCCTACATCTACAACTTCACTTATAGTCATTCAGAAGCATCTCAAGTTGGAGAACTATAAAATAATATATCAAAAACTGTCCATTGACTAGGAAAGTAAAGCAATTACCTTGGAGGTCCTTCAAGCAGAAGGCATTGTTACCTAGTATCTTAGATATATGATACAGTCTAATCCATAAAGGAGTGAAATTATCATGTTTTCATTTCTTTTCATGTGCCTTATCCCATAGAAAGAACTAGGTCTGCAATCCTGAAGGCTTTGATTTTGAATTTCTTTCAACAACCTCTTGACAATGCCTTGGTGTTTTTTTGAAGCTATGAAGTGCTTTAGTTCATGTATCTTCTATCTAGACTATGTCCAATTCATATATTATATTATTTCATATTCCCCCATGTAGTCTTGCATCAATTGGTATGTTGTAATTTTAAGAGTAATTGGGAAAACAATAGTAGAAAAGATGAAGCCTTGAGGGCCTGCCTGTGTCTAGTCTAGTCTGCCAATAGTGCATACTTTAACAAGTGCCATTCTCTTAGTTTATCTTGTGTTTACTTCTTAATTAAATACATTATATTCTTGTTTATATATTCAACCAGTTTACTCCCTTGGGGGTATTAAGTTGAAGAGAACTTACATGGTGATTTCATTGTTAAAATCCCATTTAATGAATTCAATAGATTGGAGAGTAGATGATCATCACAAACTAAATAAATGGAGCTCCAAACTGGTCAATATGTTCTCTTCCAAAATTTTGATGACATCCAGTGCTCTATAATTCTTTGTGCCCATGACTTCTATCCATCTAGTGTAGTAGTCTAGCTATTAGGATAAAGTTGTGCCCTACTGAATAATTTGGGTTAATCAACCAAAGGAAGTCAAGACCCCATTGAGCAAAATGGAATACTTAAATCATGGTTGTAGTGCATGGTAACATTCACTTACATTTTATAAAACACCTGGAATCATGGAAAGTCCTAACATGGTTGTGGGCATCTTTGAAAATTTAGACCAGTAGTATCCCATTCTCAAGATTTATGAGTTTTTGTGTT
>JARHVA010009840.1:0-17500 GCA_037957365.1 Torreya grandis
AAGAGTCATATGTAAGTCTGAATTTTAGTGAGGAAACAACTAGGCATGAAATTGCCTTTATTTTTTCTAGAACATTGAAGATCAAAACATGGGAATATGAGAATATAGATGTAGTAATAGTATTTTGGGTCATAGGTTGCCCATATTATAGAGGAAAAGATCAAGGTATGAGTGCACATCAAGTGCTAGCTGGTGCAAGAAAGCAATAGAAGAAGGTAATCAAACTTGTCTTTGACAAAGGAAAACTAGAGAATGTGAAAAAAGAATAGTGGAAGCATGATGGAGAATAAAAAAATAAGGAATATCCAAGAAATATATATTTGAAGATAAAAAATCATAAAGTAATCCATTTGAGTAGGAGATCAAATTCTTTTCTTGCTTGGGAATTTGATGCAAAACATCTTTCAATTTCAACATACAGTTGTATTTATGAATTCATCTTGACCATTTTGGTCTTATATTAGTTTTATAAGTCCTATAGGGACCTAATGAGGGTGTTATAATCATTATGTTTCCTTATGATTAATGTTATTAGGCTTGGGAGAGTTTCCCACCAAAACTCCAATTTAAAAATTTAAACTATGATATTAGCTTTAAGAGGTGTTTTGTGAATTAGTACAAAATCCAATTTTTGTAATAGGTTCTTAAGGTCACAGGTGGTATTATATATGTGTGTGTGTGTGTGGATGTATTTTCAATGTACAAGTGCAATGTAATTTCAATAATGAAAGGTGACTTGTAACTTTTGCTTCATTTATGGAGGTGGTCAAGAAGAGAGAAGTTGGTAGCTACATGTTTTGAGGAATGTAAAAGTTGAAATACATGTTATAGTGTCATTATGTGGAGGATAGTATGACATTAGAGGGTTTAGGAAGTAGGAGGTTCAAGAATGATATGATAAATGAAGCAAATAAAGAAATTTTAATTTTTTCCATGAAGGACAAGATAATGTAACATATTGTGTGTTGTAAATCTTCATTGGAAATCAATAAAGAATGAGTTTTTTAAGTGAAATATATCTTGTTCAAAATTTATTGAGTGTTAATTGCATGAATTTTAATGGATTGATATGTTATTTAGATTGGAAGAAGGTATTTTACATATTAGTACAAGTCTGCATTGAGAATGATGAAGTGACAGTCAGAAAGTGTGAAGATTTGTCAAATGTGAAACTTGTTTATTAGAGAAATCATGATAAGAGAAATGTATTTAGGTGTATTAACCATATTCAAGATTTTTTTAAATATATTTCCATGTAGGTCATTGTAAAACCTAAAGTCTAAGTGTTCTATGTGGTTTTTCATAGTCAAGGTGGAAAAGTAAGTTTGTAATGTTTGGGAGTCTAGTAAATATTCAAATGCATCTAGAGAAGTTGTATTAGGTATGGAAAAACTTTGTGAAATATTTATAAATATTATAAATGTTATCAAATTTAATTTAAGATAATTATTATGTTCTCAACCTGTGTGGTGAGTTAAAACCCTAGAGAATGGAAAATATGGTATATCTTTGGATATAGCCATTAGAATAAGAAAAAAATTTCTAAGAGAGTTGCTATGCTACGCCCCTAACCTATCACATGTATGAGGATAGTATTAGCCAACTTGTGGCTTAATTATTACTCTTTGACATTATATTACATTTATCTATTCTTTATTTATATTAGTAGGTCGGCCTATGGAGTAACCATGGCCTAGTTAGACTATATATAGGAGGTAGTGGGTAATCATTTATCATCATATTGTGAATTCTGCTCTTATTGAAGCTTGTGGAGGTTTCCCCCTCGAAGTGGCTTATCTATTATCATATATTTGGATATATTTCAGTAATATTTGGATATAATTCTTCTGTTATACTTAATTATTGAAGTAATTTCATTACAAGTGGTATTAGAGCTGCGATTTGGGCAATCTTGTAGGCGAAACACTAAATTTTTAATTTTTGCGATATATAAAAAATGGTTACGAATTTATATAAAAAGTTTTTACTGGAGTTTATAAATAATCAAATTAATCTTCCATTAAAATTTCAGCTCATTTGGATATGTTTTTCAAAAGTTATCACTATTTTATGGTTTTTCATAAAATTGCTCTATAGTGCGCAATTCAAAGAATTTATCTGAGTTGTTTATATTTTTGGAAATATTATAAAAATTTGTATATGGTTTGTTATTTGTATAGTTTTATTTGAAGCATAAATAATTCAAAAATCGCTTGGTCAAAGTTGGGTCAAAAGTGTCAATAAGGGTCGACATCGTAAAACCCTTTTATGGCAGGTCCACAAACTCGGGGCCAAGGAAAGGGTGCTGAAACTCCAAGAAAAACTCCTAAAAAAGGATTAGATGGAGTCATAAAGGGGGTGTAATAGTCCCTTTGTACTAGGGTTTTCTGACATAGATGACAAAGTGAGCCAGCTTGACTATAGTGTGCAAGGCATTCAGAGTGAGGTGCAAGACATACAATCTAATATGCAATCCATAAAAGATAGTTTGGGATATATCATGATAGATTTGAACATTATTCAATAAAATCATCAAGCTAACTCTATTTAAAAAACCCACCAGGGTGGTTCTCCTAACCAGTCTACTTCAAATCCAACTCCATGGCCACAGAGGAACCTATTACCAAAAGTGGATATGCGCAAATTCGATGGAAAAGATCCACTCAATTGGCTCAACCAAATGGAGATTTTTTTTTGACCTACATTAGATTCCAAATGGATAGAAGGTTACCATGGCATCCTTGTATCTTGAACCTGGTCAATTCATTTGGTATCGATGGTTGTGTGCTCAAAAGAAAAAGATGAGTCTCAATGTCACCTAGTCAATTTTTACAGAGCAACTACAATTACACTATGGCAATAGTGTGACAGATAATTACTTAAACCAACTAGAAAAATTGTGACAAAATAGCTCCATCAAGGATTATATTCATCATTTTTAGAACCTATCCTTACGTGTGGAGACAATTTCTGATGCAAACTTGAATGACCTATTTTTGGGTGGACTCAAGGACCACATTCAACATGAGGTATGCATGTTTAATCCAATTAATATTTCTGAATCTATTATCCTAGCACGTAGAGCTGAGGAAAAATTCATAGCCAATAAGAAGCAGCCATTCACTCACTTCAAAGATCATAGCATATCATCATCAACATTTCCTCCACCTACTAGATTGACCCCTCAGCAAATTGAAGAAAAGCGTGCAAAAGGATTATGTTTTGGTTGTGATAGCAAGTGGAGTAAAGGACATAGATGTGTTGAGAAGAAGTTATTCTACATTGAGGGACCAAATGAAGATGAAGAAGTAGATGATGCCTCCAATGATGATGAGGAAGATATAGAGGAGGTACCTGAAGATTCCCAACCTACAATCTATTGTCATGCAATTGCAGGTATTAGCACTCCACAAACTCTTAAGGTGCTGGGTTTCCTCAAGAAATAGAAGGTGACAGTGTTGATTGATTCAGGGAGCACCCATAACTTTATAAACCATAAGTTGGCCACTCGATTGAACTGTTTCATCTACCCAACACCAGAATTTCAGGTCATGATTGCAGATGGTGGCACAATTAATTGTTCAGGAAAATGTCATAGTATTAAGCTTACTATGGGTGGGTACAATCTCGACTCTCCTATGTTTTCTATTTCCATGGGTAACACATACATTGTTTTGGGAGTCCAATGGCTCACAACCTTAGGTACCATTGAGATTAACTTCCAAGAACTATTCATGCACTTTCATTCTGAAGGTAAGAAAATTGAACTACATGGATTACATGAAAAATCTCCACAATTGGTTAGTTCACATCAGATGACCAAGATGCTAAAAAAGGTGGCAGAGGGAATTATTGCATGATTATTATCCATAAAAGTTCAACCCACAAAGGCATCTACACATCCTGATCTATAAATAATTATTGAAGACCACTCATCTATTTTTGGGGCCATGCCAAAATGACTACCACCAAAAAGAGAACATGATCATGCCATTCAACTAATTCTAGGTAGTCAACCACCAAATATCAGACCATATAGATATCCATATACACAAAAGAGTGAAATTGAAAAGATGGTCCATGAGATGCTGGAGGCAGGGATCATCAAGCATAGCCAAAGTGCATATTCATCACCAGTGGTCATGGTGTGGAAGAAGGATGAAACATGGAGGATGTGCCCAGATTATAGGGAACTCAAAAAGTACACCATCAAAGATAAGTTTCGTATTCCAGTAATTGATTATTTACTTGATGAGTTGCATGGTGCTAATTATTTCACAAAATTGGATCTTCGCTTGGGGTACCATCAAATTAGAATCAAGGATGAAGATATTCATAAAACTGCTTTTAGAACGCATGAGGGCCATTATGATTTTTTGGTAATGCCCTTTGGTCTTACAAATGCACCATCTACTTTTTAGAGCTTGATGAACACTATTTTTAGGCCTTTTTTAAGGAAGTTTGTGCTAGTTTTCTTTGATGACATATTGATTTATAGTCAGACATGGGAAGTACATCTGCAACATGTGAAATAGGTGTTGATAGTTTTGGAGAAGCACCAACTTTATGCGAAGCCATCTAAATGTGCTTTTAGAGTACATGAGGTAGAGTACCTTGGTCACATTGTTTCCCATGAAGGGGTCAAAGTTGATCCTCAGAAGATCAAAGCGATAATGGAATGGCCCATGCCAAAAACTCTCAAAAACCTTTGAGGTTTTCTTGGACTAACAGGTTACTATAGAAGATTTGTGAAAGGTTATGGTAGCATAGTAGCTCCACTCACTACATTGCTAAAGAAGGATGCTTTCCATTGGAATGATGATGCCACCAAAGCATTTGAGAAACTAAAAGTAGCTATGTGCACCACTCTAGTTTTGGTTACTCCAGACTTCTCACAAACATTCACTATTGAATGTGATGCTTCTGGGTCTGGATTGGGGGCAATACTAATGCAGGAAAGAAGACCCATTGCATTTGAAATTCATTAATTCAAAGGTAAGAATCTACAAAACCTGTCTATGAGAAAGAAATGATGGCTATTCTTCATGTAGTTAAACAATGGAGGCCTTATCTTATGGGTAGACACTTTAAGGTGAAAATGGATCATGATAGTCTCAAATACTTTTTGGAGCAAAGATTATCATTTGAGGAACAGCAAAAATGGGTAACCAAAATGTTGGGTTATGATTTTGAAATCATCTACAAGAAGGGTAAAGATAATGTAGTAGCAGATGCACTATCTATACGGGATGCATCCACAGAAGCATTACTTTGTGCAATGTCCATATTGCAAGCATATTAGGTGGATGAAGCTAGGTTAGAATGGGAGCAAGACAAGGATACACAGGTTTTGATTCAGAATCTCCAGCAAGGTAATTTATCCTCTGAAAAATTTGAATGGAAAGGTAATGTCCTATGGTATAAGGGTAGGTTATACTTGTGCAAAACTTCAGAGCTTAAGCATAAGATTCTTGTAGAGTTGCATTCATCTCCACTTGGGGGACACTCAGGGTTCTTGAAAAATTATCATAGAATTAAGAAAGAATTATTTTGGGAAGGACTCAAGGGAGATGTACAAATTTTTTTGGAAGAATGCATGATATGCCAATAGAATAAAGGTGAAACAGTTAAGACCCCAGGTTTGTTACAACCATTAGAAATTCCTAGTCAAAGGTGGGAGAAGGTTTCCATGGATTTCATCACTGAGTTGCCTTGTTCTGACGGTAATAATATTATTTTGGTCATTGTGGATAGGCTTAAAAAATATGCCCATTTTTGTGCTCTCTCACACCCATTTTCAGCAAGTACAATCACGACTATTTTTATGGAAGCAGTTCTCAAATTACATGGAACCCCAAAAATAATTGTAAGTGATCGTGATCCTATTTTCACTAGTAATTTCTAGACTGAACTATTTTCTCTTTTGGGTACTCAGCTAGCTCATAGCTAATCTTACCACCCCCAATCTGATGGACAAACTGAAGTGGTTAACAAATGTTTAGAGGGGTATCTCTGTTGTTTTGTATCAGATAAACAAGAACATTGGGTTAAATGGCTACCACTTGCAGAATGGTGGTTTAACACATCTTTCCATACCTCTTCTAAAATGTCTCCATTTATAGCACTATATGGTTACCATCCACCTTCCATCACTTCTTCATTAAAGGTACACACCAAAGTTCAAGATGTGGAAGAGCACATTCAACATCAACAAGAGGTTTTGGCTAGTTTGAGTGAGAATTTGGCCTTGGCAAAAAATAGGATGAAGCAACAAGTAGATCAACACTGGAGTGAGCAAAATTTTGAGGTGGGTGACTAGGTATTTGTTCATTTGCAACCTTAAAAGTAGATGTCCTTGGAGAAACATAAAAATGACAACAAAATTTCTCCAAAGTATTATGGCCCTTATCATGTTCTACAAAAAATTGGAAGTGTGGCTTACAAGCTCGAGTTACCTCATTCATCTCACATACACCTAGTATTTCATGTTTCTTGTTTGAAGAATGTCATTGGATAGAAAGTTTTTGCCTAGACAGAGCTCCTAGAACTAGATGAAGAAGGACGAGTCATTTTGGAACCAGAGAAGATCCTCCAAACATGTATGAAGAGGTTGAGAGCTAGAGAGATTAAGGAATATTTGATCAAGTGGAAAAACCAAAGTAGTGAAGATGCAACTTGGGAAGGTGAAGAATTTCTGCAACAACATCCAAAGTTGTTCAACATTGAGGACAACGTTGGTTTGAAGGGGAAGGGAATGCTACGCCCCTAACCTATCACATGTATGAGGATAGTATTAGCCGACTTGTGGCTTACTTATTCCTCTTTGACATTATATTACATTTATCTATGCTTTCTTTAGATTAGTAGGTCGGCCTATGGAGTAACCATGGCTTAGTTAGACTATATATAGGAGGTAGAGGGTAATCATTTATCATCATATTGTGAATTCTGCTCTTATTGAAGCTTGTGGAGGTTGCCCCCTCGAAGTGGCTTATCTATTATCATATATTTGGATATATTTCAGTCATATTTGGATATAATTCTTCTGTTATACTTAATTCTTGAAGTAATTTCATTACATGCTAGAAGATGTGTATGGACTATTGGAGGTGTACTTAATTTTTTTGGTCATTTAAAGAGAGAGAAAACTTAGGTTCAAGGACTATATACACTGTTGATCCCTATCAAAAATCTAGATTTCTATGAAAATGAATGATTGGAGGAGTTTAGAAGTTTGATGAGACAAATTAGTGATTGGATAAGTTGACTAAGGTTAGTATAAACTTATCTCAGGTCTTAAAAGTTCTTTAAAATGTAACAATTTCAATATAGTACAATTTAAAAGGTCTCGAACAACTCAAGACTATCACAGAACTAGAACTAGGGTTTGAGGAAAGAAACTCATGTATCTTGAGTTATAACCATAAAAATTGGTAGTCACATATAATTCAAGGTGAAAAAAAAGATTTAAAAGTTTTTGAAGGTGTAAAACACCTTATATTATGGTCTCCTTTGTTATGGGAGTAAATAGGCCTAATGAAGGGTGAATTGGTAAGGGGAAGAGGTGAGAAAGTGGTTAATTCAAGTGAGTTGGACAATGAAACTTGGAGTGGAGCTAGATTAGGATAGAGGGTGTCTAATTAAGGACTCAATTTCCATGTAACCTTAGTGAATTTAGTCCTAAATAGTGGTATTTAGTATTATCACAAGTAGAATTTGCCTATAATGACTCACCCAACAAAAGCACAAGAACGAGTCTATTTCAACTTGTATATGGTGTACACCCAAGATGAGTCTTTGAGTTAAGAAACCTATGTAATATGGATACAAGAATTTTTAAGGGATAAGAGTTTTTTACTGCTAGGCAAAAGGCGCATGAGCAAGTTAAGAAGAAATTGGAGATAAGTGTGAAAATATATAAACAACATGAACATATTAAGAGGAGAGAAGTCATTTTTCAGGTTGGGGACATGGTGTTATCTCATTTGAGGAAGAAAAGGTTTCTAAAAGGTGAGTATAATAAATTGAAAATGAAGAATATCAGCCCTTGAAAAGTCATTAAGAAGTTCTCCAATAATGCCTATGAAATAGATTTGCCTAGTGGTGTGGGAATGTGTTTCATATTTATTTTTTAAACTTGTATCGTTTCAAATAAGGGGATGATAGTGGTTAAATATATATAAATTAAGAAACAAAAGTCTAAGAATGGGAAAATTAGTTTCCACAAGCCAAGAAAGAAGCACTTGAATCCATCTTGGACAAGAAAGTTAATAAAATAACTAGAGGTAAGGAGCATTACCAATACTTGGTCAAGTGGAAACAACATCCTATAGAGGATACCACTTGGATGACCAAATCAGAAATCATCAAGCATGGAGGTAATCTTGAAGACATCATGAACAAGAGTTCATGAGTCAATTTTTCTATTCTTAAGGAGTATGATGCAGGAGCATCACCTAAGAAGACTTTTGCATTTAATTTTTTGTATTAGTGCATGATAATAGGTCTAACATAGTTATTTTCATTTCTTAGAGGGCATATGTTATCTTAAAATTTAAATTTGGCTCATTTTGTATTTTCTCACGCTTTTTTGAATTTGAATTTCCTAGTCTAGAAATCTTGTCTTTCAATCAATTTTGGCATTTTTTTGTCAATTTCTAGAGTATTTTCATGATTTTTAATTATTTTTAACTTTTAAGGGTCTTTCTTAGGTTGATACACCATGTTTGTAATTTTTTGAAGCAATGTTCGATGAATCCATAACCAACTCTGCCCCCTTTCATATGCTAATTAAGGGTTAAGTGAGTTAGTTCATCAAACTATGGTTTTTATGCATGGGTAAGGTATTTACAGATGTAAATTCCATTAAGACAAGTTTTTTGAACCATTTTAAAGGTTACTTTCTCATTCAAGAAGAGATAATAGTGTGACTAAGCAGACTGGACTATGTTTAAGAATAGGGGTTTAGAGTCAATTTGATTAATGACTAATAAAGTACAATTTTGAATTGGTTTTTATTGTATTTTTAGTATTATGAAATGGTTATTGATCATTTAAAATTTATACTTAGTCCATTTCAGGCATGGAATAGGAACAATCTTACATTCATATTTGACAAGAGATAGAAATAGTCATTTTGTGTACCATCATACTAGTAATTTATCTTTCTAAGACATTGTCTATTATTTTTCACATTTCAATCAATTAAAAAAATTTACCCTTATGTTTATAATGGTCATTTATTTCAAAGATATCATGAGATACTAGTGCATTAATGACAAAGAAGTTGTGTTTGATAGCTTGGAGAATATATGGCATATGTGCTGGTCTGTAAGGACAAAGAAGTTATGAGGCATTTATAGATGTCTTGGTGAAGTTCTGGTGTGTTATTTGATCATTTAGAAAGAAAAACATGTATATTATAGATTAAAAGAAGATATACCATCATTTCACATCGTGAAGATATGAGTGAACCAACAAGTTTGTGCATTGAGTGCAGGTACTTAGAAAGTCAATTATGGTCAAAGGTTTTCATGGAGATGTTGTATTTTGTGCCAATAAGGTACCCTAAAGATTTTCAATCTTGAAGTGTTTTATATCTCAAGTTATAAACCTTAAAGTTTTTTCTTGAATACCGTGATGTGTTAGATACCATCAAGTTTAACTATGTTGAAGTCTAGGGTCAAATAGTTAATTAGATCTAACGGTGAGTTTCATTATCCAGATTATGATCGAACAGTGCATGTGAAGTCAATATGTCAAAGGTTACTAAGATTTAACATGATATTTACATGTGTCTCAATCATGATGATTTGAAAAAATATCAATGGCACATGGGTGTTCATACATATTGAGATCAACGATGTAGTTTGAGTCAAATAGTCAATGCTCAGAAGGCACGTGAGGGTGCCAAGTGTCTTAATCATGGAAGTGAGGATATAAGATCAATAGTGAAGATTTCAAGGTAAATAATAGATAATACAAAGGATATATATGGATCACATTTAATCTAGCTTTTAGGATAAATGATATTAAGACATGTGGCTATTATTTTTGCAATACATAGTGACCGTTGGAATTTGAATATTCAAATTAACAAAGGAAAAACTAGTCTATAGTGTTTGAGCCATAAATTTTGATATATGAATAATTTGATGATGAAGTAAAAATAATTTTTTTTTAAGACTTCAAGGTGCATATAGATAATTTTATTAAAATGTCTGAATGTTTTTACATACAATTATATAATGATCTAAAGTTGACTATGTGTTTGACCATGTTCTACAAGTGACCTAAGAAGGATAGTTGAGTTATTTTTAATAGTATTTTGATGTTTTAATATGAAATAAATATTTAATAGTGTTATATAATCCATTATGAAAATATGTGTGGATTATGGAGGTTTTAAAATTCCATCTTCAATGTGAAAAATTTCTTAGAAGTTAACTATGTTTGTTAAATGCATTGGCAGATTGAGTGACCATCTTGCAGAGGCAAGTTGAAGATGTTGTGAGATGAATTTAAGAAGAAAATTAGTATGGAGATATTATAAAATTATATAAGGTTCATGAGAAGGTATTTTATGTCTTATGTTGACCATATTTAGTTGTGGAGAGTCAAAATGGTTTGACTATATTTTGACTACATAGGACCAGTCTGAGTGGTCATCATGAGAGAGTTATTTTGAGTGCTTAGAGGCTGAGTGAAGGTGTATAATGGATATGTAAATGTTTCATAGGTAATGAATTATGTATTAAATATTTTTTTTGAATGTATTTTTTGATAAAAGTGTTTGTATGCTTCAATTTTATATGACATACTTTTGTATGTTTCTAGGTTTATTGGTGAGCAGTCTAGAATGGCTTGGTTCAAGGTATGAGGTTCAGTTTCAGGTGACATGGACACATGAGGGAGATAAAAATTATATATTAGAGATAATTTTTATGTGTTTTAATCTTTATTAGAAGCTGGTATTGGTCCAAGTAGTCTCACATGTAACATGTGAGTATGAAGGCCTAATTATTTTAGGTCTCACCAAAACCTAATGGTGGTTTGGGGCTAATGAGGTGTTGGAAGACCTAATGAGTGTGTTTTTATTACATGTAAAATGTATTAGTACCTATTTAAAGTTTATAAAAATTATGGTAATCATCTTGGTTGACCAATATTGGTTATACCAAGAGAGTGGTATAAATAGCAGGCATTGTTGGCTTATTTAAGCTAGTCATGAGAGTGTGGATTCAAGCAAAGGAGACAAATTTTGAAAGAGAAGGTACAGGTAATTTAGTATAAATAGAGATTGAATATTATCAATACTTATTTTATAATTAATATAATTTATGATGACACATAGGTCATTAGACTTAATGAGCCTAGAAGAGATAGTTTGAGTGAGTTAGTCCTAGAGGCAGATTGAGAGGGATTGGAGGTGAAGAATGGAAACAAAGGTGGTCATCATCAGTTTAAGAGTATAAATAGGTTTTTAAGATGATATATTAAATATATATATAAGTGGGTTATTATTTTCTTAGGGGATTTTTTCCTTCTTGTAAGATATAACTTGTTAAAAGTCTAGTTGTTATGGGTTGTCAGCTAGACAGGGGCAATAGCTCCTTGTGGTATTGGAGTCTCACTAAACTAAGGGATGGTTGTTCCTTGATAATTTAGTGATATTATAAATTTTATATATTATTTTATAGGACTTACTCCATATTTTAGGGTTAAATGGGTTTTAATCCCCAAGAGGGTTTTCCACATATATCATGTGTTATGTGATTAATCTTGTTATATCTTCCTTGTTCATTACAATGGTTAATTTGTATGCATCATGATTGTATGTGATAAATGTTTAATATTTTGGATTTGAATCAGATTATCTTAAATCATTGATTCACCCTCCATATTATTTATTTTACCTCAAATAATTTGTATCAGATCCAGGACCTTCGTTTCAAGTTTAACCACTTGAAGGTGATCCAAAGTACAATATGGATAAGCAATTGAAGAAAGAGAATCAAGATTTGAAGGCTCAAGTAGAGGTTATTTATGAATGCATAAAATAAAGTGAATAAAAGTTAAATCAATACAAGGCATTTTTAAATAAGTACAAAGGTAAGATGAGTGAGTATGATCAAGAAGAAGCTCAGAATAAGATCATTGCCTCAAAATTTAAGGCTATAAAGGATGAGTGCATCAAGCTCAATAAGGAGATAGATTAATTTAAATAAATCTCAAGATTAAAAGATGAGAAAGAGAAGATCAACATTATTTAGGATAAATTAAGGGTTAAAAAGATAAATTTGAGTTCAAAAGAGGAAGAATGTAGACATCTCAAGACTCAGTTAGAGACAAATGCCAAGTTGAGTTCAAATCAAAGTAAGCTTGATGAGTTAAATTCCAATCTTTATTATATAAATATTATTGAATAACAAGCATGTATATTGAATTATGACATGGATAAATAAGCCAAGATGGATAAAGAGACTATCCAAGTTCTTAGAATTTAGTTAGAGGCTGAAATTTCAAGTATGAGAGCTAAAGAGGATGAGAGTGTTCAATTGAAGACCAAGAAAGATTCAATGAAGGGTGAACATGAGTAATTTGTTATCAAGGTAAATAATATTAAGAAAGAGAAAGATAATTCATCTCAAGACAAGGTGAAAAGACTGATTAGGCAATCAAATGCTATAAGGTATGAAAGTTCATTTCATGGTCATTGTTTTGTATGTAAGCTTTTTAGTCATAAGGCAAGAAACTGTAGAAGGAAGAGTGCTCATCATCTAGAGGTATGGATAATATAGTCTTCTATAATTATCATGACATGGGACATATTTCTATAATATTCCCTATAATTCATGGTAAAATACTAACCCAGGTATGGAGACATAAGATAGTTAATCTTGACCATAATGAACCTAAGAGACAAGATGGTATGTTTATTGAGATTCATAATATTAATCAAGCAAAAGGGATGAATTATATTATTTATTTTAGTTGTCATCAAGTTATTCATATTGAAATATATTGTAAAGCAAGGTCTCAAGTCAGAAGAAGGTGCATGGACATCCTAGTGTGCTCAAGGAAGGTCAATCCTTGGTATGGAAACTTAAGGAAGTGAAAACCAAGAAAACTAGTTCAATCGAGTTGAAAGATCAAAGTGAACTACCTGCTAAAGCAAAAGAGGAATCAGATATGAAAAAGGTTTAGGAATACAAAGAAAATGTGTCATCTATCTAGATAGAAAATGAGAATTAAAATTTAGCTCAAGTTGAGCTCAAGGAGAAGACCAAGGTGCTAGTTGAGACTAGTTCTAAGGTGTGTATGGATACAAGTAAAAATCCTATTATTGTTGAATAATTTTCATGTGAAGAACATCAGTTATCAATGTCTAGTGATGAGGTATGTCATGAATATTTGTTTTCTCCATGTACTATCAATTCTTTCTTAAAATAAAAGGAGAATATTGTAGTGGATGAGAAAGTTTCTTCTCTTAAACCTAAGAAGAAGAAGAACTATCAGTATCAGATGACCAAGGAGGAGGTGGAATATGAGGATTTGTGGGCATCTCCTAGTTTCACATTATTCTAGGACATTGTGGGTTAGGGTGTCTTTATCTAGGCTTCAAGGAGACATTTGAAAAGAAAGAGGAAGCATGATGGATGTCATTTGAGCTTTGGTTGATGTTTCAAGACAAGAATATAATTTGAATATGTGTTTGGCTAAGGGGGAGCTAACTCAGTTAGATTGAGTGGCTTGAAGAAGATGTGCATGATGTGAGGGGGAACATATGTGAAGATGCGTCAGTCATGATAGAAGTGTGAATATGTCTGCTATAGTTTTGAATTCAAGAAGATTGATATGATGACTTGATAAAACCAAGTCATGTGTTTTGACAAGGTATTGAATCTTCATGCATGAGCGAAGAGAGATTGTGAGTTTTGTAGGTAGATAGGTCTAAATATTAGAGAATCCAAAGTTTAGAATGGTGTATGTCAAATAAAAAATGACATGATATGGAACTTGATATTAGGGGGTGATTTCTAATCTCTATGATCAGTTTGTCAGGTTCAAAGATCAGACAAGTCTAAGTTTAGATTGGTGCAAGTCAAAGGGGGAGCAATTGATTCATATGCATGAAAGTATGTAAGTATCCTAAGAATATTATTTAGTATTTAAATTCATACATGATGTTAAGGAATGTTTTTTATAATTTTGAGGAAGAGATCTTTTGTCATTAATGTCAAAGGGGGAGAAAGATTAGAATAAAGGAGTTTAAATGAGTAAAAAGTCATTCTAAGTGTGTTTTTCCATCAATGATAAAGGTTAAGATTGTTGAATATGGTCATTAATGTTAGGTTGTCATTGATGTCAAAGAGAGAATGAGATACTAGTGCATTAATCATAATGAATTTGTGTTTAATAGATTGGAGAATATATGACATATGTGCAGGGTTTTAAGGATAAAGATGTTGTGAGGCATCCACATATGTCTTGGTGAAGTTCTGGTGTGTCATTTGATCATTTGGAAAGAGAAACATGCATATTATATATTAAGATAAGTTATGCCATCACTATATGTCATGAAGATATGAGTAAACCAACAAGTTTGTGCATTTAGTGTAGGTACTTAGAAAGTCAATTATGGTCAAAGGTTTTCATGGAGATGTTATCTTTGGTACCAAGAAGGTACCCTAAAGATTTAGAATCTTGAAGTATTTTATATCTCAAGTTATAAACCTTAAAATTTTATCTTGTGGATTATGATGTGTCAGAGACCATCAAATTTAACTATGTTGAAGTCTAGGGTCAAATAGTCAAGTAGATCTAATAGTGAGCATTCATCGTCTAGATTGTGATCCAATGGTGCATATAAAGTCAATATGTCAAAGGTTCCTAAGATTTCACATGATAGTGACATGTGTCTCAATAATGATGATTTAATATAAGATCAATGGAATGTGGGTATTCATATAGAAGGAGATCGATGGTGCGGTTTGAGTCAAATAGTCAATGCTCAAAAGGCACGTGAGGATGCCAAGTGTTTTAATCATAGAAGCAAGGATCTAAGATAAATAGTGAGAGTTTCAAGGTAAAGAATAGGATACTCCCAAGGAGATAAATGAATCACATTTGATCTATATTTCAATAAAAATGAGATGAAGACACGTGGCTGATATTTTTTTAATACATAGTGATTGTTGGAATTTGAATATTCAAATTAACAAAGGAAAAACTAGTCTGTAGTGTTTGAGCCATAACTTTTGATATATGCATAATTTGATTATTAATTAAGAATAAAAGTTGAAGAGGAATTCAAGGAACATACATATAAGTTTATTAAAATGTTTGAATGTTTATATAGTCAAAGATATTAAGCTCAAAATTTTACTTTGTGTTTGACCATGTTCTAAAAGTGACTCAAGAAGGATAATTGAGTTTTTCTTAATAGTATTTTGGTATTTAAAGATTAAATAAATATTTTATATTGTTATATATTATATGAGGATAATATATTTATATTATGGAGGTTTGACTAATCCATATTTAGTGTGAAAAATTGCTTAGATGTTGAGTGTATTTATTGAATGCACTAGCAGATTGAGTGACCATCTTGCAAAGGTAAGTTGAAGATGTTATGAGTAGAATTGAAGAATAAAATGAGTATGTATATATTATAAAAGTACATAAATTTCATTATAATTTATTTTATGTCTTATTTTTCCCATATTTATTTGTGGAGAGTTTAAATGGTTTGACTATATTTTGACTGTATGTGACCAGTTTGAGTGGTCATCATGAGAGAGTTGTTTTGAGTACTTAGAACCTGAGTGAAGGTGCCTAATAGACATGGAGATTTTTCATAGGTAATTTATGATCTATTCATGCATTTTTTTGAGTGTATTTTTTGAGAAAAGTTTTTGTATGCTTTAGTTCTATATGACAGACTTTTTTATATTTCTAGGCCTATTGGTGAGTAGTCTAAAATGGCTTGGTTCAAGGTATGAGGTTTAGTTATAGGTGAAATGGAACCATGAGGGAGTGAGAAAAGGTATATTGGAGATAATTTTGATGTTTTTGAATTTTTGGTAGAATTTAGTAGTGGTACAACTAGTCTCACATGTAATGTGTGAGTATGAAGGCCTAATTGTTTTAGGTCTCACCAAGACCTAATGGTGGTTTGGGGCTAAGGAGTGTGTGGTTATTACATATAACATGTATGAGAACCTATTTAAAAGTATAAAAAATATGGTAAGCATCTTGACCAACCAATATGGGTTATACCAAGAGAGTGGTATAAATACAAGGCATTGTTGGCTTATTTGGGCTAGTTGTGAGAGTGTGGATTAAAATGAAAGAGACAACCTTTGAAAAACAAGGTACAGGTCATTGAGGATAAAAAAAGAGTGAATAATATTAGTCACGCTTTTTTTTATTAAGTTAATTTAGGAGGACACATAGGTCATTGGACCTAATGAGCCTAGAAGAGGTAGTTTGAATGAGTTAGTCCTAGAGGTAGCTTGAAAGAGATTGGAAGTGAAGAGTGCAGAAAAATGTAGTAATAATTAGTTAAAGAGTAAAAACAAGTGTTTAAGATGATCTATTCAAGGTATATCAGTGGGTGATTAATTTCTTAGGGGGTTGGTTCTTCCTTGAAAGATATAGCTTGATAAAATTCTAGTTGTTGTGGGTGCTCAGCTAGACAAGGGCAATAGCTTGATGCAGGGGCATATTAGAATGCTCATAGATGGTCTAGAAAGTGTTTAAAGTGTGCAAATTTGAATTGGGTTTCTTGCCAAAAGGGAATTTAAAATTTTCATAATGTTTTAATGGGTATGAGTATTGAAGATGTGTAATTGAGAACTAAATTTTTAAATGACCTTGATGGTATTTTGAAATGTCCTAACAGTGGATTTTAATATATTTAGAAAATAAGGTGTGGGGTGGTAGTCCACCACCCTACATTGGACTAGGAGGTTGTTGATAGATCTTGATCAAGAAATAGTTATGAATCTTATTGTAAGAGTCTTTGATATAAATAAGAGTTATATAGTGTGAGAGAGTAATTTTTTGGAGATCTTAACATCTCATACCATTCAAGGATGATGGAGAAGGGAGCTTGAAAATAAACTTTATGGAGAATCAAGAATGTTTGTGTACAAGAATTCTATATGTAATGAATTATGCATTATGAAGCACATCATGAATTGTGTTTAAACTATCATAATGGTAAGTGGATTTTTTTAAATTATTATTTATATTGTTTTGATCAAAGTATGTTTCTTAATATGATATAGGAATGCTAGTTTTGTGGTGAAAGAAGCCACTTTTGTGTAGACTATCAAAGTCTACCAATAGGGTATGCAATCATTCAATTTATTTCAAGTAAAAGTCCAAGTAATTAATTATTTTTCATTGAGTTATGAGGAAGGTTGGAAAGGGAACATGAGATAGGGTTGAGAGTAATATTTTTATGAATATAATTAGTCAAGAGATGATAAAT
>JARHVA010009840.1:27500-135000 GCA_037957365.1 Torreya grandis
ATATAGGTCTAAATTAACTTATCTTAGGATATTTATTCAACACATAAATTGAGAAAAGGAAATTTCTACAGTACATTGTATTTTAAAAATCACTGAAATTAAAATATCACTGTATGTAGTCATAAAAGTTATAGATCCAAACATAGATCTATCTATTTATTATATACCAATAAATGTTTTACCCCTACATTATAGGTAACAACTTAAATAATTTAAAAACAAAAGATATTTTAGATAGATTGAGTGATATAATTATAATAAAAAGTCGTTGCAATGAGATCTTTATGTAGTCAAAGAATCCATGGATAAAAATTACCATGCCTAAATATATCAACCAAATGTTTACATATATTAATACCCATATCTTATATCTTCATCATTACAACCTAGAGTAGCAACTCCCAAAATGGAAGACTAAACATAAATAGACATCTATTTATATACATGTATCGAAATGGAAATGTTGAAAAGAGTTATCTAGTTATCATGAAGAGGTTGGAGAAGCCATTTTAACCCTTTGAAATGTATGAAGATCAATTATAGATCAATTTGGATCAATTCATATCAAAACTAGAATAATTTGTAGCTTATTTTTAAAATCCATAGCTCGACTGCCAAAATCCATAGCTAACTATCAAAATTCATAGCTCACCTGTCAAAATATGTAGCTCACCTATCAAAATATGTAGCTTACTTGTCAAAATCCATAATAAATTTAGAATTCATAGCTAGGTCTTAGATGGTTCATTATTTACCTTGGATCCTCCTTATCTTCATAATCTTATCAAAACTCATATTAATACTACTATTTAGTTGTATACGTCAAAATATGGAGCCTAAAACATGAAAATTTTAGAACAAAATACAAAGAAGATAGACTTAGAATTTAAGTGATTTTATAAAGATAAGAGCATCTATTTCATACCTTATGCAAGTTATAAACATCAAGATTACATACAGTGCTCAACCATTTGAAATATTTAAGGCCATAAACTATAGAAATAATGAGTCATTTTATGGACTCATAATCTCCCCCACTCCTTACCTTTTGAAAGTCCCTTTGGAAACTATATCCCTAATCTTCATAGTTATAAAATATATATTGCAACTTCAGACTCAAATCATAAATGGAATACAAATATTTTTGAAGTATCCTTTGATTATGAGGAGTGAAACCCATATCCCTTTGCATAAAGTGAACCCAAATATCAAATTGTTCCTAAGATTGTGGTCCTATATTCTACCAAGGAGATAAAGGAGAAAGTAATAAGGGAGGCCTGAACCTCATTCCAATCCACATATTTCTTCTATCCCTCTATAAATTTTTTAAAATTATCTACACAACAACATTATCTCTTCTGAAAGACCACTAAAGGGTAGTGGATGACAACACTTCTCTTCATCTTAATGTAACTGGTAGGATATGCCAATGTTGTCTACAATCCACCACTACATCATCAAAATTATGCTAAACAAATAACTCAACATTGAGAAGGCCATCCTGTAAGGTGGAGAGATAATTATCACAAATTTTTGGCTGTTGGTAATACCTATGAAATTAGTGTAATATAAACTATGCACTACCAAATTGAGGCTCAATGCATAAACAAACATCTTACGAAATGTTAGTGTGATCATCATATATGTCCTGCCAGGTGGTTTGATTTATATATGCAGATAATAGGGATCTTATCTATAGTTTTCCCATAAATAGATTTACCAAGAAATTATTTGTATTTCCTAGAACAATGTCACATAAATAAAACTCACAAAGTAGATATTGTATATTAGGGGTACTATTTCTAAATGTTGTTATGAAGTCATCACTAGTGCTTATCTCATGTGGTAAATCACAAGATATCTATAACAATTGCCATCTAAAAAATTATTCATGTAAAAATAATCTATATGTAGAAGAAGGGACTCTAGAAGATAACAACTTTTCACTTAATTGACAGCGAAACTAAAGAGTTTGTTTAAGTTGTTCTTTTTGTTTGGCTTGAGTCAATTCTTCCTAAAAAAATTATTTCTCTTCTTTAAGAAGATGATTTTCCTTCTTAAGTAGATGATTCTATATCTTCATGTCTTCCAGTTGCGAGTAAACTTAGTCCCATTAATTTTTCACTTATGAATAGATAAAATAGTCTAACAACCTTGTTCTACCATGACCCTATGAGGAACATGAGAAGAGCTAAAATCTATTTAGGTTCTTAGCCTAGAATTTTCCATTTCAATTTTTAGAAGATTCATCCTCAGGTAAATGTTTTCTTATTCAAGTGATCTAGTATGAACCCATACATCTATAATTTCATCCTCTAGTTCATTCTTTTTCTTCAGGGACTGTATTTCCAAATTTTCAATTTGTTTCATTAAATGAGAAATCAAAAAATCTTTATTTTGAGCTAAAATAATTAGTTTAGCTACATCCTTTTCATTTTGTTTAACAATGGCTTCTAATTGGGAAAAGGCTAAATCATGTTGGAGTTTTATATCATCTGCTTCTCTTGAAGGTTGTCCCTCTTCTTCAATCATGGGGGATTTTACTTTATCCTTTATCTACTATGTAGGAGGAATGAGAATTTCATCAAGAATAGTCTTAAAAAACTCATCAACCAAATATTCATGTGGAAGAAAGGTTTCTTCCTCTTCTCTATTGTGAGCTTTACTAGTAGTGGCTATGGGGTTTTGCCTCAAACTATCTATCTCAACAGTAATGGTCTCATCACTATCAACTAATAATATCAATCTTTTTCTTTTTTTAAGAGGGGGTTTAGATTCTATAGGTAGGGTTTCTTAAGTTTTTGATTGGGAAACAGGGTCTATAGAAGACTCTTCTTTAACAATTTGAATTAGATCTTGGAATTGAGTAACTTGGCAAATATGGTACTGGCTTCTAGTAGAGGATTGGAGCCTTAATTTCCTACTTATTGGCTTAGGAGGAGAGACTATGGGAGGATGATCTAGGGTTTACAATGGAATAGTCTTGGCTATGGATCTTATGATGTGGATTAACTTAGAGGAAATTGCTTTAGAAGAGATATTTCATGGGGTTTTTGAATTAGAGGCATGCATGTGTGCAAAAGTTTGTTTAACAAGTTTAAGGGTTTTTTTCTCTTTCCTTTAAAGAATGTATTCCAAGCTTCCATTCCATTTTCTTAATATCAAAGGTGATGTTGAATAATGAGTTGAATCAACCCATGGTGACATATGGCAACAAGGTTTTTAGCATACCTCATAGCTACAACCCAAATAGATCTTAGGAGAAATGAGGGAAAATTTATCTTGTATTGAGGTTGTTGAAGATCATATCTTAAATGAATTAACATTATTAAGACTATACAAGTCAACACATTACACTATCTCTCACATGTCAAATATTTAATAAGCCAAAAGGAAACTAACCTTTAAGGTTTAGGTAGAGATTCTTTGCTTACCCCTTTTATTCTACCTTTGACATCCTCAATGAAAACTAGTGTGGCCTCTCCTTCATAGCTAAACATTCTAACAAAATCATGAAATAAGGATCTTCCTACTATATGAGCCCCTTCATCTAGAATCCCTAACAATTTACTGAGGATTTGTGTAGAGAAGGGTATCTAAACACCTCTGACTATGGATAAATCAAGCTTCAAATGAAGAACAAATTCTATCACTAATGCTTCATCAAAACCATATAACTTGAGAAAGAAATCAATCCATCTAGCTACAGCTAATATCTCCTTTACTACTTCATTCTCCAATAGTTCACTCGCATCCTAAGGTTGTGACTTATTCAAACCCATTTGAAAATTCTTCACCCTCAGGTTAGTTTTGCACAGTCGATTCTTTCCCCTACTTTAAAAAGGAAATTAAACTATGTTTTAAAAATGATTTGGATGGAAATAATATCTCTTGAGGGATAGACTATGGATATTACTCGAAGTATGCTGAGTAATGATCATAACATATATTAAAAGTAATAATGTTGTACCTTTTTTATCTTATTTTTTAAAAAATCATTCTATCATCAATTCCTTTTTAATCCTCCATTTAATGCCTTTTTATAAATGACACATAATTATAATGATGTGTCATTATAAAATCTTTTTATAACTAGAAGGGGTACTATTTGTATCTCTTGCATTGATATTTTAAAATATGAACTTTTTAAAATGACGTTCGTTAACTTCATAAAGTTTGACCCCCTTATAGCACCATATGAGAATTTTATGTCAATGGTTTTAAACATATCATGTAATCCTAAATATCTAAAACTAACACTTAGTATAAAAATAAATACTTTACCTTACAAATCTTAGTATTGTCCTTATCAGTCTTCCTTATCTATTCTTTCACAAAACAAATTTCATGAGTAGTATTTAAACAATAGTACAACATATAATAGCATTTATTACTTTATAACCAAATAATTTTTCTGAATTGACTTTTCTATATATATATATATATATATATTTTGGGTATTTTGCCTTTGACTAGCCATTTCTGGTTTTCTAGTCAAGGCTCTTTATTCAAATGCATGAACAACTAGCAAAATGGTTTATTACTCATGACTATCAACAATGTCCTAAAAGATTTTCATTATTTAATTTTTTTATTTTTATTTTTTTAACATTTTTTAGGGAAGAGAAAGATTCTCTTCCTTAATTTAGGCTAATTTTATCTTTTCAAATATCAACTATCATGGAAGACTTACATTCTTCCATGGCACCAAACTCATTTTGTACTGACTGAATAAATTCCTCTTTACTGGTAGGCTTATGGTATAGTTTTAGATTATTTACATTTACAAGAAGTGTTTTTTGATTTCCATCAATAGGTAAAAAATGTATAGAACCATTATAAAAAATATTTGCTATCTGAAATGGTCTTAACCATCTAGTTTGGAGCTTACCTTTGAAATACTAATATTTGGAATCATATAAAAGTGCCCAATCTCCTTCTTAGAATTGTCTTTCTTTGATATGCAAGTCATGCCATTATTTTCTCTGGTGCTATGTCATTTATATTTACTATAAGACTTATATCCTTATCTCATCCAATTAATTCAACTATAACATTCTTTCTTATTGTGCTTCATCCAAATCAATTCCTACTTCTAATATAGTCCTCAAAGTTTGCATTTCAAATTCAATTGAAAGAAGAGGTTTCTTACCATGGACCAACTCATATGGTGAAAAACCAGTAGTGGTATTCCATGTAGTGCTGTATGCCCAAACAAATTCTGTGAGTTTGGCTATCCAATTCTTCTGGTTGCTACTGACTATCTTGGTAAGAATGTTCTCTAACTCCCTATTAGTGACTTCTACTTGTCCTTTTTCTTAAGAATGGTATGGTGAAGATTTCTGGTGGTTGAATTGGTAGATCTCCATGAATTCTTGAATTATATTGGATATGAATTGTGGTCATTGATATGATATTATTTCCATTGGCGTTCTAAAATATTGCATGATCTTGGAATAGATAAAATATACTACTGCTTCTTCTCTTACAAAAGAAAGATCTTGAACTTTAGCCCACTTGGTTACATAGTTCATACATACCAACAAGTTTTGTTTACATTGTGAAGGTGGATCTATGGCCCAATAAAGTCCATACCCTACTTCTCAAAAGGTTCTATAATTATCTATGGATGAAGAGGCATCTCAAAAGATAATGTAGGTTTATCCATTCTTTGACATGCCTCACAATTTCAAACATAGGTCTTTAGCTATTTATGAAGAGTTGGCCTCAAATATCTAGCTCCAAGGATTTTATGTGCCATTATTTTCACTGAGTAGTGTCTACCTCTAGGTTCATCATGACATGCTCTAATGATATCATACATCTCATTTTACTTCACACACCTATGAAAAACATGATCAAGTCAAAGTTTAAATAGTATACCATTAATCCATTTATAAGAACTTATTCTAATTAAATGTTTTTTATATTATTTTTTAGTACATTGAAAAGGAAACTTTTCTATAGCTAAAATTTTTTCTACATCTAAAAACCAAGGTGTTTATGCTGAAACAAAAAATATTTGTTCATCTAAAAAGTTGTATTCTACAAGTTCTTCTTCATCTTCATTATGCAATATAGAAAGAAAATCAACAACCACATTGAACTTTCCTAGTTTATCAACAATTATTATATCAATTCTTGTAGTAACAACAACCATATGATAACTCTTCTTCCTACTACTAGATTATTCATTAAATACTAAATATCTACATGATCATTATAGACAAAGATTTTACAGCCAATAATATAATGTCTAAATTTATTTATGGCATAAATCACAGCAAGTATTTCCTTTTTAGTGGTTGTATACTTTCTTTCAGTTGAAGTTAAGTTCTTGCTTATGTAATATATGGCATACATATGTCCATGTTCATCTTTCTATCCCAAAAAAAATACCATAGCATTATTAGATTCCTCAACATAAATATTAAAGGGCTATGACCAATTAGGTCCTCTTAAGACTAGTGTAGTGATGAGCTTTTCTTTGATGGTTTTAAATACTTGTTGATAGACTGAATTCCAAATAAATTCATTTTGTTTGTGAGTAGAGAAAACATTGGAGCAATAATCTTGATGGAATCTTCTATGAATATTATATAATAGATTTCATGTCCTATAAAAATCTTAATGTCAGTTTGATTTTGAATAATAGGCAAGTTTGAAATGACTTCAATTTTCTTTGGATCTACTTGGATCCTTTTTGCAGAAATATGATGTCCTAAAACTATGCCTTCTTCTACCATAATCAAATATTTCTCACGACTTAGAGACAAATGGTGGTCCTCACATATTTATATTACTTTTTTAATATTTGTTAAGCATGGAATATACTGAGAGGGGGGGGGTGAATCAGTATATTATATATCTTATAAATCTTTCCTTTAACCAAATTCCACTTAATCAAACATTCAAGATATGCAATAAAACTCAAACAATAAACATCCACACAAGATAGAGAGAGACACCAGATATAACGTGGAAACCCAATGTGGTAAAAACAATGGAGAATCAATCTCAAATATATTTATGAGAACAACCCCACAGGAGCACCATACCCCTTTGCCAAGTACAAACCTCAACTTCAATTCATGAGCACCAACCCACAAGAGCTTCAAACCCCTTTGCTGAGCACCAACCTGGCACCTATTCGTGAGCACCAACCCCTTTGCTGAGCACCAACCCACAGGAGCACCAACCCCTTTGCCAAGCACCAACTCAGCAACAATTCATGAGCACCAACCCACATGAGCACCAACCCCTTTGTGTCTACCACACACTTATCTCCCAATATTGCTATCTCAAAAAATGATAGATCAATACAACATCTTCTTCCTCTCTCTCACTTTTGCTCTTCTAAGCTAGATATAACAAATACAAATCATCTCTCAAAATTAATCTTCTAAGATAGATATTACAATATCAAATCAACTTCTCACATACATATTAAAAATGGCTACTAAAGCCTTTATTTATAGCTTTCCAAATGACTTTTGGCCTTCCCCCTTTGTGACCTTTCATTCCTCATGGAAAATGGTGCCAATCTTGGATGACCCTTCATATCCAAGCATTTGAAAAGTCATGTCATGACCCTTCATGACCAAAAATGTCTTTCCCACTTTTGTCCTTATCTTTGGTGACTTTTCGTATTCCTTTAAGTGTCCCTTCATGAGAAATTCACCCTTTACTCTTTTGTCTTCACTTGGTGACTCTTGGTATTTCCCAAGATGACTCTTCATGGGAAAATATGTCCCATCCTTCTTTTGTCTTTATCCTGTGACTCTTCGACTTCTCCATGGGCCCTTATTTTGTCTCATATGCAACCAAAAATATATTCATTAATATTAAATAAATATTAACTCATATTAGCCAAGATAAATAATAAAATTAAATGCAATGGGGCCTTTATCACCAATAATACTAAACCTTTGACATCAATGACAATATTTCCAACAATCTCCCCCTTTGTTATTGATGGCAACCTCAATCCTGAAACTGCCACATCCTATCACCTGCACATCCTATCATATGAAAACATACAATAACTTCCCCTTACTGTAGCAACCTGTACCTATTCCCTATACCTATTTTCTACACCTGTACTTGTACCTATTATTCTCCCCCTTTGACATCAATGGCAAAGGGACTACTTAGAGCTTACACTTAGCTCCCCCTCACTTGATGTTGAATATCAATGGCAGGAAGTAATAGAAATTACTCCTAACTCCTCTCACCGATCTTTGAATGTATCCTTTGATCATGCCTTTGAGAAGATATCTGACAAAACATATACATTATTCCCTGTCCTTTGAGCATCTACAATCAACTCATTTGAATCTTTTATTCTAATCTCACAACCTTCAGCATGAAACCTTAATGTGTATCCTTGATCACAAATTTGACTAACACTCAATAGATTATGCTTAAGACCTTTTACATACAAAACATTTTTAGTCTTAGTTCTACCATAATCCAAACTCAAATTACCTTTTTCGGCTATCCTAGCAGTGGTTTTATCTCCGAACCTCACTGTACCACCATTAATCTTCTTTAGAGAAATGAACTTACTTTTATCTCCTATCATATGCCTTGAACATCTACTATCAATTAACCATGGCTGATCTTTTCCTCTGACATGCAGAGCTGTCTACACCATCATAGAATCTTCATGTTGTTTCTTCTGCCATGTACATGTTTGAACCTTTTTCCTGATGAATGGATCTTTGACACTCTTATTCTTCTTGATGAATGGAGCTTTGAACCTCTGATCCTTCTTGATTAACTCAAACACACTTCTATAATATTGAGCTATGTGTCCGTAGTTGTTGCACTTGTAGCATACTATGGTCCCTTCATCAAAGCTTGATAGAGGAGCAAAAGAGTTGTGGGTTCTGCTTGACTCTACTTGTCTTTCCTTCTCCTTATTTCTAAAATTGTTAGCTCTTTTTATACATTCTAATTTCTTGTGACCATATCCATTACAATAAAAAAAATAGCCATAAAAATGAGACCTATCTGTATATCTTTGACTTGATTACCTTTTGTAGCTTTATTCTCTCTAGCCTTATTTGTTTGTAATGTCCTCTGTATTCTTCACTTCTCCCCTTTCTATTTCCTCTTGTGTCAGAGCTTCAACATAGCTCTTTTTCTTTTCAAAACTGATCCCTGTCTTATATGTATATGCTTTTTGACTTTCCAACATCTTATTCAGCATGTTAGTGCTATCTTCAAATTTTGAATCACTAACTGCTTTATCACTGACTGCTTTCTTAATATCTTCTTTTAAGGAGGTAATTTTAATAACATACCTTTCACAATCTTTTCTTATTATTTCCAACTATGTTGTGAGATCTTCTTCATTCTTCTTAGCTTCTTCAAAGTGTGCTTGTATATCTTCAATCATTTCCTTTGATTCTTGTTCATTTTTCTCGATCTAGCGCTTTAACCTTCGATTCTTCTTCTGAACAACTTCTAACTCTTCTAGGGCACAATTGAGTTCTCCTTCTATATCTACTTCAGCTTCCTCCTCTTCTTCTTCTTGATCATCATCATGTATGGCCATGAATAAAATCTCTTCTTCTTTTGAATCACTGACTCCACTATCTTCGCCTGAGCTAGGATCTTTAGAATACAGGCTCTTCTTCTCAAATCCCTTCTTAGATTTGCCTTTGAAATTATTCTTGTATTTAGGCTTTTCTTCTTCATCATATTTAACCTTAACTGGGCATCTAGCTGAAAAATGTCCAATCTTCCCACAATTAAAACATTTAAAAGGTAATTTTCCTTGATATTTACATGTTCCTCTTTTTGGCCTACGAATGAAAAGTGCTTCGTTGTCATCTTCATCATCACTGGAACTATCACTTGATTCTTGAATATTAGCTTTCTCCTTCTTTGATGTCTTGAAAGCCGCTTCTCTCTTTGAGGGTTTATCTTGTTCTGTCTGCATCTCATGTGCCATGAGAATACCATGAAGCTCATCCATCTTTAGCTTGGCTAAATTATTCATTTCCTCGATAGCCGAAACCTTTACATCATATCTCATTGGTAGAGATCTCAAAACCTTTTGCACCACCGTTGACTCTTCCAATGTTTCTCTAAGACCTTGAATCTGATTTACTATTTGATCAACTCGGAAGAGATAACTTGCTATATCTTCTTCTTCTTCCATCTTCAAACTTTCAAACTGCCTTCTGAAAGTCTGCCACTTAGCTTGCTGAACCTTTCCATCACCTTTGTAAATATTCTCAAGTTTTACCCAAGTTTCATGAGCAGATTTACATTGCATAACTTTAACAAATTCAGATTCACATAAACCACATAAAATAACATTTAAAGATTTAGCATTACATTCACTTGTCTTCTTTTTTGCTGGAGTAATTGTAGATGTCTGTGGCTCTTCATATTCCTCCACCACTGATTTCCATATGTCAAATCCAAGGGCCATCAAATAAACCTTCACTCTCATGCTCCAAAAAGCATAATTCATCCCATCAAACAAAGGTGCCTTATTTATAGAAAATCCTTCTTGTGACCCAGCCATCGTGCTTTCCCGATCTACCTTCAAGCTGTAAAACTTTTCAAAAAGGAACCTACTCTAATACCAATTGTTAGGCACAAAATATACTGAGAGGGGGGGGGTGAATCAGTATATTATATATCTTATAAATCTTTCCTTTAACCAAATTCCACATAATCAAACATTCAAGATATGCAATAAAACTCAAACAATAAACATCCACACAAGATAGAGAGAGACACCAGATATAACATGGAAACCCAATGTGGGAAAAACCACAGAGAATCAATATAAAATATATTTGTGAGAATAACCCCACAGGAGCACCATACCCCTTTACCAAGTACAAACCTTAGCTTCAATTCATGAGCACCAACCCATAGGAGCTTCAAACCCCTTTGCCGAGCACCAACCCAACACCTATTCGTGAGCACCAAGCCACAAGAGCACCAACCCCTTTGCTGAGCACCAACCCAAAAAAAATTCATGAGCACCAACCCATAGGAGCACCAACCCCTTTGCTAAGCACCAACTCAGCAACAATTCATGAGCACCAACCCACACAAGCACCAACCCCTTTGTGTATACCACACACTTATCTCTAAATGTTGTTATCTCATCAAATGATAGATCAATACAACATCTTCTTCCTCTCTCTCACTTTTGTTCTTCTAAGCTAGATATAAAAAATACAAGTCATCTCTCAAAATTACTCTTCTAAGCTAGATATTACAATATCAAATCAACCTCTCACATACATATTACAAATGGTTACTCAAGCCTTTATTTATAGCTTTCCAAATGACTTTTGGCCTTCCCCCTTTGTGACCTTTCATTCCTCATGGAAAATGTCACCAATCTTGGATGACCCTTCATATCCAAGCATTTGAAAAGTCATGTGGTGACCCTTCATTACCAAAAACATCTTTCCCACTTTTGTCCTTATCTTTGGTGACTTTTCGTATTCCTTCATGAGAAATTCGCCCTTTACTCTTTTGTCTTCACTTGGTGACTCTTGGTATTCCCCAAGATGACTCTTCATGGGAAAATACATCCCATCCTTCTTTTGTCTTTATCTTGTGACTCTTCGACTTCTCCATGGGCCCTTATTTTGTCTCATATGCAACTAAAAATACATTCGTTAATATTAAATAAATATTAACTCATATTAGCCAAGATAAATAATAACATTAAATGCAATGGGGACTTTATCACCAATAATACTAAACCTTTGACATCAATGACAATATTTCCAACAATATTTCTTAAACTTTCATCAAAATATTCCGCATAAAAAGTAAAATCATCCTTATAAACTTCTACATAGTCATTGGTCAAGTCTAAAAATATGGCTAGGATAGCTCATTGGAAAGTGGCAGGTGCATTGCACAATCCAAAGGTAAAGAATCTATAGAAAAATGTCACCAATGGGTAGGTGAATGTTATTTTGTCTTGATCCTTAGGTGCCACTTGTATTTGGTTGTATCCATTAAAGCCATCTATAAAATAAAAGTATCTTTTTCTGATTAGATTATCAAGCGCTTGATAAATGAAGGGTAGAGGGAAGTAGTCTCTCATTGTGATTTATTTAATTCTCTGTCGTCTACACATACTCTCTATTTACCATTTTTATTGGGAACAATGACCAGGGGAGAGACCCATTGGATGTCAAAAATGGGATAAATAAAATCTACTTCTAGCAGCTTTTTAATTTCATATTTCATAATGTCTCTTAAAGTAGGATTGATTCTTCTTTGTGGCTACTTTACTGGCTTAATGTTCTTTGTCTAAATATTGTGTGTACATAATCTTAGATGAATCCGTTTCATATCCTAATATTTCCATGAAAAATATTGAGTGTGATCCCTGAGTACATCAAAAACATTCATTTCTTGATCATTTTTCAACCAATTGTTTATGTTGAGTGTCTTCCCTAGTGCTACTATGATTTGTTTAGTGTCTAGATGAGAAGAATATATTTTCTTGAATTAACTCATCAATGAGTTGAGAGGACAAGGATGTATAAGTAATGCATAAAATTTAATAGCATCTTTTATAAATTTTTATCCTGTGTTAGGTTGTGGAGCTAAAAGCTTCACTGATGCAAACAGAGGAGGTTGCTAAGTTGTAGAGCAACCGATGTCGGTCTGATCAATCGATGCCAATCATATTCAGTGTGCAGAGTAACCGACATTAGTTAGGGTCAGCTGACATCGGTCAGACAAGAACCAACATCGGCAACCTATGTGTGCATGCGTTTGCATACACTTCAAGAACTGGTCTAATTTTAGACAGATAGTTAGTTTGCATGTAAAAGACTAATTTTAATCTTGAGTCTGTGTTTCTAATTATTGTAATTAGGAAGTCTAATTATTGTTTGTATGGGATATATTTAAGAGACCCATGGGGTTGTATTGTAAGTGATGGACTAAAGGATTAGATCCTCAAGTGTAAGATCTAGAAGGAGGTCTGCAAGAGTGCAAGACTAGGAAGATCTACAAGTAAGCAAGTAAGGAAGGTCAATTAGATCTGCAAGGTGCAAGATCAAGGAGATCAGCTGAAGCTTGGGAATAACAACTCTATGTTTGAGTTGTGGTTATAATTGATTGAGAGAGAGAGAGAACTCTTGAGAGAAATACTGTACACTCAAGAGGTGTGGGAAGAGTGTGATTTCTTCATTGTATTCTAGAAGAGTATTAATACAAGATTGTATTGTCTCTCATACTCTGTGTTGTTTCTGAATTCTAGTTACATTTTACTTCTAGTTTAATTCTATGTTCAGTTGCTTATACAAGGTAATCAATTGTGATCTTAATCCTAACAAGTGGTATCAGAGCTTTGTGTTCTAGATCCTGACAGCTGGTATTAGAGCTGTGTTTGCTCCAGTTCCTAACAAGTGGTATCAGAGCGAGGTTGTAGGTGCATCAGAGCCTGGTTGAAGGTTCATCAGAGCCTGATTTTGAGCAAGTTAGTGTTTGTTGATTATAGGTCACTCACAGGGGTTTCTGATTGAGTGGGAGTAAAGCAATGGGAGAAGAAAGTAAGCTAAGAATGGATAAATTCAATGGCAAGAATTATCAATTATGGAGGATGCAGATAGAGGATTATCTATATCATAAAGATATGTACTTACCATTGGGTAGGAGCAAGCCCACATGTATACAAGATGAAGAATGGAAGGTTCTTGATAGAAAGGCTCTAGGAGCTATAAGGCTGACCTTGGCAGCTTCTGTGGTTTCCAACTTATCTCAGGCAAAGACAACGATAGAGTTAATGGAATCTTTGGCAAATTTATATGAAAAACCCTCAGCTTCGAATAAGGTATTTCTTATGAAGCAATTATTTAATTTGCAAATGCTGGAAGGTGGATCGGTATATAGTCATCTTAGTGATTTCCATGGTTTGGTAAACCAGTTAATTTTAGTCAATATAGCTTTTGATGATGAAATTAAGGCTCTCTTAATCTTATGCCCTTTACCTGAAAGTTGGGATAGCTTGGTAATGGCAGTAAGTAATACTGCGTCTGCTTCAAATATCTTTAAAGTTGATGATGTTGTTAGTGTAATATTGAATGAATAAATTCACAAGAAAAACATAGGTGAGACATCAGGTAATGCTTTAAGTGTTTAAACCAGGGGAAAGCAAAGAGAGAAGGTTGAGCAAGGGAAATCAAGGTCAGAGATAGGTAGTGGATCCAAATCCAGGTATGGCAATATAATTTTTTGGAATTGTGGAAAGAAAGGACATGCAAAGAAAGATTGTTGGTTGATAGAAGATCAGCATGAAGAAGCAGATGTTGCAGGTATTGTTGCATAGGATGCTCTTACATTTTTTTTGGATAGTCAAGTAGAATCTTGGGTTTTAGATTATGGTGCCTCTTTCCATGCAACCCCAAATAGAGAATTTTTTCATGATTATGTCGATGGAGACTTTGGAAAAATTTATTTAGGGGATGGTAAGCCTTGTCAAATGGTTGGCAAAGGGAAAGTGCAACTGAAATTTTAGACAGGCAACACATGGGTGTTGAAGGAGGTCATGCATGTCCTAGCCTTGAAGCGGAATTTGATTTATGTTGGAAAGTTGGGTGATGAGGGATGCACAGTAACTCTCACAGCGGAATCTTGGAAAGTTTCCAAGGGTGCACTTGTTTTAGCAAGAGATAAGAAAGTAGGTACTCTTTATCTATCTACTTGTATTACTGATTCTCCTTCTGGTTTATCTACTTCAGATGTAGATGCGAAGATGTGGCTATCTAGGCTTGGTCACATGAGTAAGAAGGGAATGGATGTTCTTAAGTCAAATAGTAAGAGTTTAGATTCAGAAAGCATAGATCGAGATTTCTGTAAGAAACATAAGAAAGTGAGGTTTCTTGAAACTGGGTCAACAAAGAAGGGAGCTTCCATTGGAGGATCACAGTGGTATGTTTATGATGCTATAAGAAAGGATTGGGTTTATTGCATAAAGAGGAAATTTGATGTTTTTGACACATTAAAGAACAAGAAAGCCTTGGTTTTCAAGGAGAAGATGATGGATAGAGATCAACTCAAGGGGCTAAATAATTCTGAGTAGGGCAGTGTTGATTTGGACAAGGTTATGATCTAAAATGAGCTTGCAAGTAAAAATAATCACTCACAAGAAAATATAGTTACCGACGTCGATCAAGTGAGAACCGATGTCAAATAGGCAGATACCAACGTTGGTCATGTGTAGACCAGACTCGGTGGTATCAGGCAGGTGGTGACCGACATCGGTTAGAGAATCGACGTCAGCAACTAGGTGGACACTAATGTTGGTAAGGGAACCGGCGTCGGTGATTAGGTGGGATTGACATCGGTCGAGTGCAGATCAGGGTCAACCAAAAAATGGATTTTGGGTGGATAACAAGCTATCAAGGAGTCTCAAACGCCCATGAGGAGGACTGAAAGGGTAAGTAAGCCTCAAATTCATTATTCCCCCTAGTTAGACTACTTGTTGGTCACTGATGGTCAAGAACTAGGAAGTTTTAAAGAAATAGAGCAGATAGAATCCAGGAAATAGTGGGAGCATGGCATGAATGAGGAAGTTGATTCCTTGGAAGAGAACCAAATGGGAGATTTGGTAGAGTTTCCAGCTAGAAAGAAAGCATTGAAAGATGAATGGATTCCCAGGTTAAAGAAGAGAGAGAATGGACACGTGAGATGGAAGGCCAGGGTATAAGGTCTTGAGCAGGCTGCTGGACAATGGAGGTTTGATAGGTGTATGACAAAGCATGGATTTAGTCAATGTCAATGTAACCATTGTGTTTCCTTTACCAGGTTGGATAATATTAGCTACATTATCTTGTTACTTTATGTTGTGTGTATGCTTGTTGCAGGGTCACACATGCAGGGAGTTGCTGAGCTAAAGGTAAAGTTAGTTTAGAGGTGTGCCATGAAGAATTTGGAAGTAACGAAATTCTTTGGCATGAGTATTTCTAGAGACAGGGAAAGTCACAGGTTGATGTTGTCTCAGGATGATTATGTGAATAAGGTAGTGGAGAGGTTTAATATGCAGGATGAACAACCGGTTAGCACACCTATGGATGGATAGTTCACAGAACAGTGTCCCAAATCACATGATGAGGTTGAGTACATGAGTACTAGACCTGATATTACCTAAGCAGTGGGAGTTGTCAGGAATTTTGTGGCCAATTTAGGAAAGGAGCACTGGAAAGTAGTTCAGTGGATTCTCAGGTATCTGAGAGGGACCAGCAATAGGTATTTATGATATGCAGGGTCAAGCACTTCTCTACATGGGTATGTAGATTCATATATGGTAGGTTACTTGGATGATAGGAGAAGCACCACAGGATATGTGTTCACTGTTGGTGGTATGGCGGTTAGCTAGATTTCAAAGATGCAGAAGGTTGTTGCAGTCACAGTGGCTAGCAAGGAAATGATATGGATGACACGATTCATGGAAGAGTTGGAAAAAGAGCAAAAAAGTTGCAGATTGTAAAGTGATAGTCAAAGAGAAATTCATTTTGTAAATGATTCAACCTTTCATTCAAGAAATAGATATATATAGCTTAGGTACCACTTCATTAGATAGGTATTGGAGGATAGACAGTTGAAGCTGGAATGGATCCATACGGATAGGAACACTGCAGGTATGTTAACAAAGCTGAGAACAAATGAGAAGTTGAATCTTCATTCAACTTCTGTTGGTCTTCAAAATTGAACTTGAAGAGGCATACAAGCTAGGAAACAAAATTAGAGGAAGTACAGGTACAGGTACAGGTGCAACTATTTATCTCCAAGTGGGAGATTGTTAGGTTGTGGAGCTAAAAGCTTCACTGATGCAAATAGAGGAGGTTGCTAAGTTGCAGAGAAACTGACATCAGTTTGATCAACCGACATCGATCATATTCAGTGTGCAGAGCAACTGACATCGGTTAGGGATAGTTGACATCAGTCAGACAGGAACCGACGTCGGCAACCAGTGTGTGCGTGCATTTTCATGTGCTTCTAGAACTAGTCTAATTTTAGATGGACAATTAGTTTGCATGTGAAAGACTAATTTTAGTCTTGAGTCTGTGTTTCTAATTATTGTAATTAGGAAGTCTAATTATTGTTTGTATGGGATCTATTTAAGAGACCCATGGGGTTGTATTGTAAGTGAAAGACTAAAGGATTAGATTCTCAAGTGTAAGATCTAGAAGGAGGTCTGCAAGAGTGCAAGACCAGGAAGATCTACAAGTAAGCAAGTAAGGAAGGTCAATTAGATCTGCAAGGTGCAAGATCAAGGAGATCAGCTAAAGCTTGGGAATAACAACTTTGTGTTTGAGTTGTGGTTGTAATTGGTTGAGAGAGAGAGAACTCTTGAGAGAAATACTGTACACTCAAGAGGTGTGGGAAGAGTGTGATTTATTCATTGTATTCTGGAAGAGTATTAATACAAGATTGTATTGTCTCTCATACTTTGTGCTATTTTTGAATTCTAGTTACATTTTACTTCTGGTTTAATTTCATGTTTAGTTGCTTATACAAGGTAATCAATTGTGCTCTTAATACTAACAAGTGGTATCAGAGCTTTGTGTTCTAGATCCTGATAGCTGGTATCAGAGTTGTGTTTGCTCCAGTTCCTAACACTATGGGAATAACTCCAACTAAAGGACAACAAAAGGCTACAAGAAATGAATCTTGGCCTTCATATGCCCATTGCATCACACTATTTTTAATGTATTTATGATCATATAATATATTTTAAGAGGTGGAAGAGGATGAATTATTATAAGAATAGGAAGTGTTACCCTGAAAAAGTCTTTTATTCAGATTCCTAGGGAGTCTATTGCAATTTATGGCTAGTCTGTTGCAATCCATAGTTGGACTATCAAAATCTGTAGCTGGACTGTCAAGATCGATAGCTAGACTATCAAGATACATAAAAATTCCAATAATTATTAATAACTCATCATCTAATTCCTCTACATGTTTAGTGATAGTAACCATATCTAGAGAATATATGTTATCATGTTTTTATTAGGTTGATCGACCCACAACTGTTTGACAATATTGATTGATGGTTGAGCAGATGGATATAGATAAATCCATTTTGATATAAGACCATTTGAGATGGTCATATCTCTTGATATAAAATTAATCAATTCTATAACAGTTGCTAACCAAGGTCTTCCTATAATCATAGAGTATCCAATCTATTTGTTTTTAGGTTGAAGGACAATAAAGTCAATAGGATACTTCCATGACTCTATAGTCAACATTATGTCTTCAATGACACCTTTTGGTTTGGTAGTTGAATGATCTACCATTTATAGGATTGTGGTGGTTGGTTTCATGTCATTCAAAGAGATATTTTTCATGGTGTCCATAGTCATCACATTAATGGCATCTCCTAAATCTACCAATATGTTTGTTATCTCTTACTGTCCAATTTTTATAGAAATGATAGGACTTCTTGGGTCTCCATATTTAGGCAAAAGAAACTTTCTTGATAATAAATCAACAAGCTTACCATCAACCTATAAGGTTTTAAGATACTATCTTTTTCTACCAAGTGTCTTAATACATAGACTTTTGATCACCATATTTACCTCCAGAATGTCTCTGATGGATTGTAATGATGGAATCTCTATGTTTAGTTTTCTAAGTTCTTGGATCAACTCAAATTCATTGTTATTTTATACTTCCTTTAATCTTTCTAGAAAAGGTACAAATGGAGGTGTTATGATAACTTCCTATATTTTTTTGGTTTCCTCTTTGGACTCTTTTCCTTTTTATAGTTGATTCTGTGGACTTTTTTTTCTTGTGGTACCTCTATGATGATGATCTGAGGTTCTTGCACTATTCTTCCTGATCTAATATGAATATCTACACATTCAATTTATCTTACCCCCATTGTTACACCCTGTTCATTTACAAAAACCTATTTATTTTTTGGGTTTACTACTAGTCAAGTAGATAGCTGCGTTTGGTTTACTTATTCTTTAGGGGTGGCTTGATTTCCTTTTGGAGTCATTAATGCTTGTTTTTATGGATACCTTCTTTGTTGTTGTTGATAATAGTTTGGACCAGTATTCTAGTGTTGATTTGTCTGTGGCTATTGATGGCCTTGTGGCATCCATGTTTGTTGAAAAGGCTAGGGCATCATCCACTATTGTGGCATCCATTCTTGGGTGCCCCATGGTGGAATAACCCACATTTGTGGAGGTGCATGCCACTATTGGAAAGAAATTATTGAACCAAACCATTGATTTTGTTGGAAGGTATTTCCTTATCTTTGAACATAATTGATTTCTTTTATAGCTTGTGAATTTTGTTTGAATTCATTCTTGAGACTAGGGAGGTGACTATAATTCTTTGTGTCATGATCCTTAGCATCACATATTCCACAAATTTCAATTTTATCTAAAGGACAGTATCTAAGTGCATGTTTTAATCTACATTTTGGGAAATATATCTCAAATGGTTTTATATTGGATTTAGCCTTGGCCTGAAATCCATCTAATTTTCAATTCAATTGGATCAATATTCTATTTTAAAGTTTTCTAATTCTTCCATGAGCTAGCTTACTTCACTATATTTTCCCATTTTATGTCTTCTACCGCTAGGTTTTGTTCTAGAGTAGTTTGTGCATAATCATATAATTTCTTGGAAATATAGTTTAGTAATGTCTACTTTGCCCATAAGATTCAAAGAATATATGGAGGAGTCATCCAAGCCCTTAATGAAAATAGTTTTGATCACTTATTCAAGTAGCTCGTAACCACATCTATTGAGGGCAAAGGCAAACCTATCTAAGTAACCCTAAAGGTTCTCATCTTCATTTTGTTTGATTTTGAAAAAATCTTCTTTCCTATCCTTGACCCTACAATAGTCTTTATATTTATCGAAAAATGCTATTTCCATTTCTCTCCAAGTATGAATAGAGTTCCCTCTCAACCCCATGAACCACCTCATATCTCCTTCCTTCAAAGTAGAAGGAAAAAGTTTTATTTTTTAGATATCTAAGGTGTAATCATAAGTCTGACAAAGAACCTTAAACTCAAAAAAAAATTGATCTGGGTCTTTGGTGGATAAACCTCTAAAAGTAGGCAAATTAGCTGCAGAAATATTTTTCATTGTTCATTCATCATCTTCAAAGACAATATGATAAGATAAGGTCATTTTAGGAACATTATTGAAAGGATTCTCCACTTGGCCTACATTTTATCCCATGTCAAATAAAGTTCTATTGAGAGGAGGGGATCTTGGTTGTTTAGTGTCTACAATTTCAATTATTACAAAAGAGGATTCTTTTGGTCCTTTAGAGATATTTTTGAAGGGTTCTCTTATCTCTTTTTGCAAGCTATCTATTTTGTCTATGACTATCTTGATTCTCTCCTATAAAGGATTATAATCTTTTGGAATAAATCTACCCTATGAATCCCTTGGCCTACTCATATACTTGATTTTGACAAGAGTGATTTTATTCTATTTTTTTATATTTTTATGTTTTATGGACTGTTAGCATAAATTTTACCTTACTAACACCTGAATGTCCTAGGTAATAGTGCCAAAAATGAGGGGTGTCATTATTACCCCTTCATTTAACTAACATATTTTGGTTTCTATTCTTACCAAGGTGGTTCCTAAAACTATTTGAAGTGAGGTATTTATAGATTTTAGGTTAACAATACTTGTTTTTTGAGGTTTTTGGATGTTATGTTAATCTATATCTACTTTTAACTTCTAAGCTACAATTTGAGAGGAAAAACTCTTTACAGAAAACATAAACCACTCAATCTTATTTAATTTGTAGAATTTTGAAATGTTTCACACAACTATAAAACATACTTAATCATTCTTAAAGAATTAAAAGGATACCAAATATTCACTTACTGATTAAAATCAATCATAAATATATATTTTTAGAATCTAAAAGAATGAAATAAATGCTTATGATAGAAATAATAGATTAATTATTCAATCTTCCCTGTAGGTTTTCAATTTGAATT
This sequence comes from Torreya grandis, assembly GCA_037957365.1. Lineage (NCBI taxonomy): Eukaryota > Viridiplantae > Streptophyta > Pinopsida > Cupressales > Taxaceae > Torreya > Torreya grandis. The sequence continues at coordinate 48,494 of JARHVA010009840.1, forward strand.
ATATATATATATATATATATATCAATCTTTAATTGAAAGAAACACAAAACTAATTTATAAATACCAAAAAGATTTCCTATATCCTCAGGAGTGGGCCCTTGCTCCCTCAGATATAGGTCAAAATTAACTCAATGCAGGATATTTATTCAACACATAAATTGAGAAAGGAAATTGTTGCAGTACTTTGTATTTCAAAAAATCACCAAAATTATAATATCTCTATATGTAGTCACAAAATTTATAGATCCAAGCATAGATCTATTTATTTAGTCTATACCAAGAAACTATTTACCCCTACATTATAGGTAACAACTTAAATAATTTAAAAATAGAAGATATTCTAGATAGATTGAGTGATATAGTTAGAATAGAAAGTCATTAAAATGAGATCTTTATGGAGTCAAATAATCCATGGATAACAATTACCAGCCTAACTATATCAACCAAATCTTTACATATATTGATACCCATATCTTCTATCTTCATTGTTGCAACCTAGAGTATCAACTCCCAAAATTGAAGACTAAACAAAAATAACAATCTATTTATATATATGTACAAAATGGAAATGTTGAAAAGAGTTCTCAAGATTAATATGAAGAGGTTAAAGCAACCATCTAAACCCATTATAATGTACTAAGATCAATTATTGAGAAATTTGGGTCAATCCTTAGTAAAAATGGAACAATCTATAACTTGTTGTCAAAATCCATAGCTCAACTATCAAAATCTATAGCTAACTATCAAAATTCATAGCTTGCCTATCAAAATCCATAGCTTGCCTGTTGAAATTTGTAGCTCACTTATCAAAATCCATAGTAGCTTTAGAATTTGTAGCTAGGTCTTACATGGTTCATTCTTTGCCTTGGATCCTCCTTCTCTTCAAAATCTTATCAAAACTCATATTAATGCTACTATTTACCTGTACAAGTCAAAATGTGAAGCTTAAAACATGTAAATGTTAGAACAAAGTATAAATAAGATAGAATTAGACTTTACATGAGTTTATGTAGATAATAACATATATTTTATACCTTATGAAAGTTATAAACATTAAGATTAAATTCAATGCTCAACCATTTGACATATTTAAGGCCATAAACTCTAAAAACAATGAGTCATTTTATGGACTCATCAGCAATATTTTGATCTTTGACATGTAGTTTTGGCTTATTGAGTGTCTCCCATGTGTTATACATTAATAAATTTATGTCTATGCCAAGATCAAATAATGTCTTTTTGACCTCATGTCCATCTATCTTGATATTGAATACAATGGAAATTTTATTCCATTTCCTACTTGTTCTAAATATGTCATTTTTATTTTTATTTTTCCTTTGGTTTTTATCAATTCACTGCATTATATGCTCTCTCTATTGATTATTCCAATACTTACGTAATTGTGATAGTTTAGTCATCAAACACTTTTTCTTAATTAGTTTCAACATTTTTTTTAAAATCTCAAATCTTCTCTTCATCAAAATAACTCACTTTGAGTTGATCTTTATCATATTTTTCTTGTATTATTTTTTTTCTTTTGTCCACTTTGTGTTCATGTTCATGCATGTTGTGTCTTTTACTATTTGTTTCCAATTATTCTTTGGAATCAATAGATAATTCATTTTATTCGCTAGTTTTTATTTTGTTCAAAGTAGTTACCACCACTATAGGTTTTTAATAAACATTAATGACATTGATTAGTGTCTTGCGCATATGCTAATGCATATATGATAGGGTAGTTTTGATTATAATGGTTTAAATATATAATTAGTGTAGTAAATTCATTTATTTGTGGGTGGAGCCATTTATATAATTGGACACAACTATTTTAGATGCTAATCATATACCCTACAAATTACATAATACATCTTTTCTTCATATATCACCTACTGAATGGGAGACATTCCCATAGGTGTTTGTGTTGATCTTATTACTAACTTTTTTTCACTATATCACTATGGGGACATTATGTCCTATAATTTACTTCTACATAATAGGTGTTGTACCAAATTATAATGGAAATTATAACCCATGGTGGGGTATTCTTAATCTTTAGTAATCCAAACTCATTACCATTAATCTATATTTCTTGTTTGAGCCTTAGTTTCTCTAACTCCAACCGTAGTCCCTCTACATAGTATTTCAATAATGTATCCATGTCATGTCTCCATGACCAAGATTCTAATTTTGATGCCATCTCTAGTGTTTCCAAAAATTTATTGAATATGTTTTCATCCATATTGTCTTTGAGGCATGTGATTAGGCTATAAATTAACCACTCAATCCTTTATTTTTCATTCAATGGTTCCTCTAGTTTTCTCACTATTAATTTAAACCTATGATCATAGTCTTTGACTATCTATTTTTCCTTATATATCAATTCCATCATATTATTGACACTCTCAGTTGGAATGTCTGGGTAGTGAAAATATCATTTAAATGCTTTATGTGTATCATTCCATGTAGTTACATGGCTAGAGTAATTTTTCATATACCATTTAAGGGCATATATCTCAATGTTTTCATGAAATTAAATAACATCATTTTCTTATCAGTGATATTAATAATCCTCCAATATGAGTCTAATATGAACATATGTTATTTCTCATCCTTCATGTTTTTATCGAATAATGACAACATTATCATTTTTTATCATGTTATATTTATTAGGTTACTACTATTTACTAGATTGTTTGAATTACTTGTCCCTACTATAAAATTAAAATTTTACTGTCATTTGTATTTCTATTGTTTGACCAATTTTTTATTACGTCCCTTATCTATTTTTAACTCATCTTGAAATTATCTTCTTCCTAACACTTCTGCTAGAGTCCTTACAAATTCTCTTATTTTCCTAATCTCTTCACTAAAACTTTTATGTTTGTCTACTACTTCATCTTATATATATATATATATATATATATATATATATATATATATATTCATCAAAGGTATTGATGTGTGTGTCAATTTTAAATCATCATAGGGGATGACAATTGGTCCAAAGGGTTATTTTCCTCTCAGGGTCTCTTGCAATTGGGGGTGGGGGGTTTCTATTCGACTTTTTTCTTCATTATCTTCTATTTCTAACTTATTTTCTTCTATGTTTTTTGTTAACTATTCTCCCTTGTGTTACTTTATCTTCCTCCTTATCATTATGTTGTGTATCTCTAGTATGGGGTAAGTGCATGTAATTAAGGGGATAAAGGGGGTCTTAAGTGAATATGTTTTTTTTGAAAATCAAGAAGCCTTAACTTGTACAGATTATTTGACACTTACACTCAAATTTTGAAGATGCTATAAGAACATGAATTGTAGCATTTTGAGTCTAGTTTCTAAACTATTTTTTTAAAGGTCAATTATAAGTAGGTTAAACATAATTTTTTTGAAGAAGTAATACTATTACTTATAAAAATAATAATAGATACCCTACTATGCACCCCATCATATTTTAGCATCGTTTAATTTTTTAAAACCCTTTAGTTAAAATTTAGATAAGATAATCTAGTTTGTAACCTATATTATTTCAAAAAAATTATTGAATATTTATATTTTTACCAATTTCACAAATCAATAAACCATGAAATATGATTAATAATGCATATCCAACCATTTTTCCCTACCCCCACCACCCCTCACCTCAAACAAAAATTAATCCTACCTCAAAAAATATCAAAAAATTAGTTTTTTTATAAAATGTGTATAGACTTAGTTCTAGTTTGTAACTCTATAATTTTTTTCTAGTTTGAATTAAAGAAACAAAAGATACATAAACAAAGATAAAAATGTATAGTTTCACCATATAGGTATATAAAATGACATACTTAGAAATAAATATATATTGATAACCTTAAAATAATAAAAATATAAAAAATGTATATTTAGAAAGAGGAGAGTGTGCTTGATGTTTTAGTCATATTTTCAAGAAAATTTTCAATAAAATTCACAATGTTGAGTATAGTAAAAATTAATTTTTTTTGTTTTCAATCAAAAACACACATTCAACTATATGTTTGTAGGTCCATTCCTTAGGCTAAATAATCCAATCCTTTCCTAATCCTTGACTCATGTTTGAAATGTCAAACATTAGAATCACATACACTAAATATTTTACTATTAAATTGACATCTCTTTAGCCATCTTATTGATTTTATTATAGTTTTTTTTAAATTGTAAAAGTTCATGCATGGACTTAGTTTATGTTAGTTATTAACATTGAAGTTTTGTACATCAAAAAAATTTAAACCTAATTACGAGTGTAATCTTGATGTCATTTACCTAGATAAATAGATTTGTGACTACATAAGGTGATTTTAGGCTCAACTAGCCCCAATGTCATCACATATTGAGCCAATTAGTTAATTAGGGTAATAAGTGATGTGATTTGGACCAAATTGATCTCTATGAACATAATTATTTCTTTAAAATAATGTTGATTAGGGCTAAATCGATTAGTTTAGGGTTTAGGGTATAAGATTTAGGGTTTAGGGCTTAGGGTATATGGTATAGGGTTTATGGTATATGGTATAAGGTCAAATCACAAAGTCAATTGGGGCCAATATGAGTCCGTTAAACTTATTTTTGACTACATAATGTGATTTTGTGCTCAATTAACCCCAATGTTATCATAGCTTAAGATAATTAGTCAATTGGGATAATCAATGATGTGATTTGGGTGAAATAGATCCAAGTGAACCTAATTATTACTCTAAATGATGTTAATTGGGAGTAAATAAATCAGTTTATGTTTTGGAGTTTAGGATTTAGGGTTTAAGGTATAAGTTTTAGCATTCAAGGTTTAAGGTTTAGGGTTTAGGGTCCAATCGTGAAGCCAATTGGGGAAAATTTAAGTTCATTGAACATATTTATAATTATATAATGTAATTTTGTGATCAATTATCCCAAATATCATCATAGATTGAGACAATTTTGTTAATTCAGGAATTCAATGATGCGATTTGGGCCAAATTGAGCCATGTGAACCTAATTTTTACTCTAAAGAATTTTTGTTTGGGCTAAATAGATTAGTTTAGGGTTTAGAGTTTATGATTTAGGGTTTAGATTTAAGGTTTAGGGCTTAGGGTTATAGGTATATGCTTTAGGTTTTAGGGTATATGGTCTAATTATAAAGGCACTTAAGAAAATTTGAGCTTGTTGAATTTATTTATGACTATAGAATGTGATTTTGTGCTCAATTTTACCCAATACCATCACATATTGAGACAATTAGTCAATTGGGGAAATCAATGGTGTTATTTGGGAAAATTTGAACCCTGTGAAACTAATTCTTACTCCAAAAGATGTTAATTGGGGCTAAATCAATTATTTTAGGATTTAGGTTTTATGATTTAGGGTTTAGGGTTTACAATATAAGGTTTAGGGTTTAATTATAAAGGAATGGAGATAAATTGAGCTCATTGAACCAATTTATGACTTAAAAATGTGATTTTAGGCTCAATTATCCCTAATATCATCATTGATTGAGCCAATTAGTCAATTGAGATAATTAGTGATGTGATTTGGGTCAAATTGAGCCTTATGAGCCTAATTCTTAGTTGAAAGGATATTAATTGGGGTTAAATTGATTAGTTTAGGTTTTATGAATTAGGTCTTAGGGTTTAGGGTTTAGGGATTAGGGTTTATGGTATATGATACAATCATAAAAGTAATTAGTGCCAATTTGAGTTCATTAAACCTTTTTATGATAAGAAAATGTGATTTTAGGCTCAATTTTCCCCAATGTCATCACAAATTGAGCCAATGAGTTGATTGGGGAAATTAATGATGTGATTTGGGCCAAATTTATCCCTTTGAAGTAAATTCTTACTCTAAGTAATGTTAATTAGGGATCAATCAATTGGTTTAGGGTTTACAATTTTGGTTTTAGGGTTTATGGATTAATGATTAGGGCTTAGTGTTTATGATATAGGGTTTAGGATTTAGGGCTCAAGGCTTAGTTCTTAGGATTTATGATATAGAGTTTAGGGTATTGGGGCAAATCACAAAGGAAATTGGGGATAATCTAAGATCGTTCAACCTTTTAATGAATGTAATTTATGATTTAATCTCAATTAGCCCAAATGTCATCACAGATTAAACTAATTAGTCAATTGGGGTAATTAGTGATGTGATTTGGGCCAAATTAAGCAATACTAACTTATTTATTAATCTAAATGATGTTAATTAGGGCTAGATTGATTTTTTTAGGGTTTAGGGTTTATGATTTAGGGTTTTGATCTTAGCGTGTAGGTTTTAGGGTCCAATAAAAAAGTAATTTGGGCCAATTTGAGCTCATTGAACTTATGTGTGATTAAAAAATGTGTTTTTATCCTTAATTAGCCCCAATGTCATAATAGATTGACCCAATTAGTCAATTGGGGTAATTACTGATGCATTTTAGGGTTTAAATTTTAGAGTTTAAAGTTTTAGTGTTTAGGGTTTAGGTTTATGGTCAATTGTGTAATAAATGTATATATTAAGGAACTTGTACTCATTTTATCATGTATGTCATCATGTTTATAGTAAAATATTGAAAATGTAGATGCATCAATGTCATTATGTTTTCACATCAAGATTTATGTCTCCTATGTACTATGATCTTTTTTGTTATGCACATTGTAGTTATATTTTTTTAATGATTTGATCACTATACCCACCCTAAAAAGTTGAAAAAATTGTCTAATCATGGTTGAATGCAAAATGTATGTCTATTTTTTAATAATTTGATCATTGTCCCCACTTGGTACTACATAGTGTAGGTATATTTTTAATAATTTGATCATTGTCCCCAAAAATTTAGAATTTTTTTTAGGTATGGGTGATGGAAATCATACTAGTGGGATTAATAATTTAAAGTGCAAAATTCTGGATGAATTAGAGGTGATGAGATAAAAACAAAGGTAGGGTCAAAACATAATAGTCTGTCCCAATTTTTGGCATAAAGAGGCCACATACACTTTCATCTTCTCCTCAAAATATTTTGAGTTTGGGTAATTGAAATTAATTTAAAAATATGTTTTAGACCATATATATATATATATATAAATATGTAGTGCATATACATTTTTCTAAATTTTCTAAAAATCATTATGTATTTTTTAAGATTTATTTTTTAATTTTTTTTAATGTTTTTTTGGCTGGCTAATGTGACAAAATATTATGCTTTGACCCAGTAATGAATGTGAAGAATTAATTAAAGTAATTCTAGTATCCCTAATGAATTGAATGTCACAAATAGTGATTAAATGAATAGTGATAGTTTATCAAATTCTAATACTATACCAAATTATTAAAGTCCAATTGTCAATTCTAATAGTCTACCAAATTATAATGCAAGTCCACATTCAAATTTTATAGTTTTTAATTTTGGTGATGGTGATAATATTCATGATTATTTACCCTCTAAAAATGAATAGAATTTCATGGGAACACCGATTGGTGAAAGTAACCATGAATAAAACAACATGGGAACATCAATTAATGAAGAAATTGCTAATGAAGATAACAACATGATAACATAAAATCAACTAATTTTACCACAAATAATACCTCTTAGGATATTGAAAATAAGACCCATGTATTTAATTTAAATTTATGAAAACATTTCAAAACCAATGTGTAACAAAATGTCTATCAACCATATGAGAAGAAACTCTGAAAGAATTTGGGACTGGCGCTTTGAAAAATTAAATGAAACTTAAAGATGTCAATTATTTGTCAAATTGATTAAAGTGCTTAAGATGAGACCTAAAATGAATACCCTAGGACTAATAAATTCTAATATTGATGGTAAAGTCAAGGAAATTGAGGAAAATATACATAATGCATATCGTAAATAAAGTAGGTGTGAATAAATGCACCAAATATTGTGACACTACTTGACACATTATTAAAAATTATATGGTAAGTTATCAAAGAAGAAAAATTGCTTGATTAAAAAAATAAGTAGAGCATTGAACATAAATATAAAAACACTAGTGAAATCAATTGGGAGCTGTATAAGACTTGACGTTGCTAATAATAATGAATTTTGGGTTCTATTTGGTAGACTTACATAGAAATATAATGTTATATATGATGCCATAAAACATTTACTCTGCACAATTTTGGAAAGATAAGACAAGGGTATCACCCAATATAAGAGATGTAATGAAAAGGAGTGTTGGTTCTCACAACTGTGAACCACATCCAAAACATTTATTTGGATATGACTCAAACACAATAATACTCTAAATTTGTTTAAAATAATTTACAAATTTATATTAGTCAGAGATATTAAAATAGCTAAACCCTTCTATGTGAATATCAATCACACATGCATCACTTGTTTTTGTGGGCAACATGTTGAATTTTTGATGCATTATGATGTTTTTCATCATGTTTATTTCATTTTTCAAACTAACTACATTTTTTTAGGAGTGTAGAATATAAGCTCCACCAAAATTAGAAAGGGAATTTATTCCAACCATTTTTTTATGAAAGACCAGATGGATAATTATTTTACAATAAAACATGTTTAGATGGAACTTATAGCATTTGGGGTGGATTACCAAAATTAGAAAATTGTAACCATGAGGAGAGTACACATGGAATTGGACAAGAATTAATTAGTTTTAGTAAATATAAATATTTTATTTATAAATTATAATATGGAAATGAATCTAAAAGGTGGGAAATTATTATATGATAAATGCCTTTTTAAAAATTTATTGTCAAATTCAAGGAGAAAATTGTTTATGAGTATGCAAGGCACACACATAAAGCTCGATGGCTACATGAAAAATTCAAGTTAATCAAGGACACATTACCACTTGGTACTATTTTTTTATTAGTTAAATTTTTAGATAATTACACATTGTAACCATAATTATAGGTTCAGTCATAATACTAAAATTTAGTAAGGTTTCCATTTTTGTGCATTTAACATTCATACGTGCACTTGAAAGTATAGATCATGATCAAAAAATATTAAGGGAGCACCACTTATATGTTAGTGATGATAAAACACATTATATAGAGTATGTGTAAGGTTATTTTTAGATGTTATATGGCAAGTTGAGTGTAAAGGATAATTACTTTAAATCAACATTATATTTGATCAGATAATTGGACATCATTTTGAGAATACATGGATATTCTACTACCTGAGAAGGATGCATGTGAGTATTTATGTATAACATATTTGGATTTTCACTAAAAAAATCCATGGAAAATGGGATCATGATGATGTAGTAGACTATGTCAAAAGAACACTTGGAAGAGAGGAGTTTCAGTTTAATGATGTCACTGATTTGATATATACAAAAAACATAGTTGAATGGTGTAATGAAATAGCCCATGGTAATAAAGAAAACTCTAATGTTCATATATATTTCTAGTTTATGGAGTAAGACTAATTTTCAAGGTATGAATATTGTATGATAGTAACATGATAGAGTGAGTTCCATTCATTTTGTCTCTCAAACATATGTTCTTGGATAATTCATACGAGGTAGATGGTATGATTTTGTTCTACATGTGTTGATTTTTTTTGGAATAAGTTAGACTCTGAAGAGTGGGTGGATGAATGGAGATGTAGAATCTAAGTACAATTGACACATATCAGGTTACACCAACATTACAACTTACATATATGACATCATCACATAAATTTTACCATGTATCTGATCTAGTGAAACTAGGTATGAGATAAATTTTTACATTTAAATTATACATGAAATTAAATTGAAAACATGTGTTACGTACTAAATTTGGTATATGTATTAATATATTATTATTAAATCATGTTTTTTTTTAAGATGTAGGGCATGTTTATGCATTTATTATAGATGAGGATAATGATGAGGGGATATGCTACTACTTTTTTTGGTGTATAGAGGAAAAAATGAGTTTGACTTATGTGGTCACAAATGGGGAAAAAATACTATCCTATTGCGTATGTAGTAGTTATTGGAACTTGTATTTGATGATATCCTATCAAAAATTTAGATGCATGGTTATTTGAAGACTATGAAATACATATGAGGATACTCCACTATTTAAATTTGGTTCTTGAAACAAATGTTTAATTACACATATATTAGGGGAGGCCATTAAACAATAATCTATGAAAGGTTAATGAGTCTAACTATGAAACAATTATTTTTACTATCAAGAGTAGAGTTGATCTTAGTGGTTCCTTGGATTAAACTCCTAAGATATGTTGAGTTATCAAATGTAAATGTGTTTAATTTTATCAAATTTTATTTATTTTTTAGATAGTACATATAAATTTAAATTTAATTACGTAAAAACATAATTTTTTTAGGTTAATGGAGACAAATTACTTCTAATTTGTGTAGTTAGCATTTTTAGTAGATAGTTCCATATTATCAAAGATAAGCAAAGATTTTAGTTCATGTAGATGACTAATGGTTGGTTAGTATAGGGAAGGACCTTCTTGAGGTTAGAATAGGTGTTCTATCTCCTAATTGGGTGTACTATGAGGCTAATAATGTAGTCCTATAGGTTATTTGGCACCTTCGACATGGTGGTGATGCCATTTTTCATCCATGAGGCCTAAGAGGTAGAGATCTCCAAATGCAACTTAAATGTTGATAATATTTCTTGTCAATGTTTCTCGACATTGTAGTTGTTTCAAAAATGTGTATTCACATGGATTCATAGATCATATTTGTGGGAACATATGTAATTTTAATATCCTAAGGTGTTGAAAGTGATGTATTTGTAATCAGAGGTCCTAAAAGTAGAAATGTCTAATGGAGGCAAATAACTTGTCTCTTAACTACATAAAAATAGAATTTTAGGACTGATCACTAAATCCTCTACAATAGATTCACCTGTTATTTATGATCCAAAATATTTTAGATGAAATTATATGCCTTTGATATCCAAGGGATTGATTTTCAGTTCATGTATATAAATTATAGTTTTTGTTTGATGCATGTTCGAAGTTTTCCTTAGAATTATAATTTTACCATATAGGGAAGGACCTTATTAAGGCCAAACTAGGTGATCTATATCATAACAAGGCATACTCCAAGGATAATAACATGGTACTAGATATTAATTAGTACCTTGATGTGGTGTAAAGTTTTTAGTCACAAGCTCTAGAGGTGGAGATGTCCAAATTCCACTTAAATGTTGACAACATTTCTTGTCAATGTTTATTGATGTTAGAATTATTGAAAAAATGCATATCCACATGGATTTGGAAGGATTTTTTGTGGTAAAATATGTAATTTTCATATCCAAAGGTGATTTAAGGGATGGATTTGCAATCAAAGGTCCTGGAAGTGTAAATTTCTGCTGGAGGAAAATAACTTGTCTCTTAACTAAATAAAAAGAACATTTTAGGACTAATCACTAAATCATCTGCCATATATTTTTATCTTATTTTAAATTCAATTTATATATGGTGAAAGTATATTTATTTAATATGCATGTGATTCTTATTTTACTTTGTGTAGATGACTTACATTTTTTTACACATGCTCAAAGTTTTCCTAAAAAACTATAATTTTACCATATAGGGAAAGAAATTCTTGAGGTTAAAATGGGTGCTCCATAACCTATCTAGTCATACTCCAAGGAAAATTAAAAAATAATAGAGGTCATTGGCCACCCCCAACATGGTGGATGCTATTTTTCATCCATGAAACCCTAGAGGTGGAGATCTCCAACTGTGGATTGAATGTTGGAAACATTTCTTGTCAATGTTTTTTGACACCAAACTTGTTTTTAAAATGTGTATCCACATGGATTAAATGGTTTTTTTGTGGGAACATATGTAATTTTCATATCCCAATGTGTTGGAAGTGATTATTTTCAATCAAAGGTCCTGAAATAAGAAATGTCTACTGGAAGCAAAGAACTTGTCTCGTGCTTTAGGTGGTGCAAAATTATCTTAAACATATTCATAAGGCCAAAATTTCTATTATGGTAAGTTATTTTCACCAATAATTATAACTATATAGATAAATAAGTAGAATGATAAGAGTGGAGATAGTTTCAAGTTTAAAGTAGTAGTAGTGGATGATTCCTCTAAGGAGCTTGGGAATTATTTCTTCAAAATGGGTGAGGATAGATCTGATTTTTTTTAATCTTCATTTGTGATATTTTATTGATGGATTATGTTATATTATACAATATTTACTCATTAAATTAATTAAATAGGATAAAATTGTCATGGCCATGGATTAATCATCTCAAATCTGAAGAAGAGAATGATGAACATCAAGTGACATTTACCATAGGTTTTTTTTTAACTTATATGGGAGAATAGTTGAACATATTATAATTCCCATTTAAGTGATATATTATTTAATTATCCACCACTATCCCACCTATACTAATCAAGTAGGTTGATTGCACATTAACATTCTCAACTCTATCTTTAATCTATGTTTGAATATTGGGGCACTAGTCAATATTTAAACCCTTGAGATAATCAATGAGATAAATAGGAAGAACATTTGTATTTTATATGTGAATGGATTGAATATTTATCTGTAGTGATTTTTCACAACTAAAAAATGGTATCATTGTAATATTTAACATAAGTTTTCTCATATGACTAGAATTTTCATGTCTCCAGTAGTTACCTAGACAACAACAGTGACAATAAATGTAAATGATAATTGAATGATACATAATTTTTTTCACATTATAATTCATTTAATTTTTAAAAAAAAATTTCCCAAGGATTTGAAACCATTATCAACTACATTTTATCCTACTGAACATTGTTTCTTAAGTAAAATAATTTTGGAGATATGCCAAAACATTCTTGATGGAATTTCAAAACATATTCTCATTGGAGTGGTTCATGTTGCATAGTTATTTTTATATAATATATATATATATATATATATATATATATATAATTATTAATTATTTGTGTCTCTTAAATTATCATTACAATTCATGTGTATACGAATGTGAATATAATCAGGTAGTAGGGATAAAAAATATAATGAGATATACAATTATTATAATGTAGAAATTAGTTACCTTAGATGTTACATCCATGCCTTGAGAACAATCCAAAAATTTAAATCATGTTCTCAATATAAATATAAGTAGAGTAATATAAGATATAAAATCTTCTAAAATACTATGATATAAATTGTTTCAAACTATTACTTTGGGTTACATTTTGGAGATATGTCAAATCTTTTTTTAAGGGATTTGGTTCATTTATGTTTTGGTGGATGAAGTGGAAGCTTCATATTTTATATTTTTGTGTTATTTTTTCATTACTCATAGTTACATAATTTTAACAATTAATAGTTTCATTATGGAAATATTACATTTTTCTTTCAACAAGCAATCTTGAAAACTAGTCATCTATAATCCATTACAAATTAATATTCTTTTGAGATTTTTAAAAGCTATGGATTATTTCATTTATTTATTTTATGACATAATATCAATAAATTTAATGATGGAATAATATAAATGTTATCAATGTTGACCCATTTAATAAATTACAACAAAATCCATAAGGTGAAATCAATAATAATATTTAAGGTGAAATGTTTCACCCCCTTTGCCTGCCCCCCCCGTACAAAATGTGACCATAATAGAATATCTGGGGACAATGTTGTATAGGCATACAATACCAAACAACCATACACAAATCAATATAATCATACAATAAAATGTCATAATACATGATCCTAATAATTAAAATGCATCTCTATCTTTGCCTTACTTGTATAAGTCTCTCCATTGGACACATTGCTCATATATGGAGGTCTTTGAGATGAATGACTACAGGTCCTTTTTTTCTTGAAATGTGCCTATATCTCAACCTATTCATATACAAATGTTTTTAGAAACTTTACATACTATAACACAATACTTAAAAAGTAAAAAATTTACTTTTAAAATGACACAAAAAATTATTCAACGGTGCATTTACCACAATTTGGTGGTCATGGTAAATTTTCATCTGGCACTCAAAGGTCAATGGTAGGTTCAGGTTGGTGAACAAGAGTGTGAAATGGAAAATCAATAGGAGTTTGTAATCTACTCCTAATAAGGGAAGGGGTAGGACCATGAAAATGTATATATACAAAATACAAATTTAAAATTAATTCATAAACATTTAAACCAACTAACTAAATCATTGAAATACAATAGTTAAATTTAAAAATTAAATTGTCTTGTACCACATCACACCTTTTAATCATTTGAACATGAATATAAAACATTGTTAGATGCGTTTACATAGATAATTGTTTCATGCATTTGTTATTTGAAAATTTATAGAGTAAAATTACAAAAAACAATCCATATTTACACTTAAACATTAAAATAACTCTCATACCTTGATGAGCTATTGTGTAGATGAAATCACAACATCAATTCTTACATTTTCTCCCACCAAAATAGATGGTGGAGTGTCTATCATGGTCATCAATTAAATAAAAATAATAATTATTAGTCACTTGAGAATATATTTACAAGTACATACATGAAATGAACCATAACATTAATTAATACTTAAAAATTACCTTTGTATATGTATATATGGGTGTATTATCAACAATATATGTGCCCATGTAGCATCCATAATCCTACTGAAACATTAAAAATTCAATATACATTATTGATATTTTTGTGAAAAATAATTATTACCTTTTAAATTGTACAAATATTTGAAATTTAGTAGGTCTAACAATTTTGTTTTACATGTAAAATTTATAAGATACCTAAGAAGATGTAGCCGATGCGTCTAGATCAAATGTAGATGACTGAAACACATTAATGAAATCAATATCATCTAGTCCCTCAAAAATACCATCATGAGTAGGCTACATGAAATCCTCCCCATTCTTCTCAAGTATAGTGCATATAACACTACATGATCTATAATGGCGAGGTCGGGAAACAACATTAGATGAAGCCTCTCCATGTCAACCCTTGCCAATAATAATATGATAAACATGGCTCATATGTTGAACAAGGGTGTTAGTAATCACCTTAATCACATGAAAAGTATAAATATCTATAGTCTCCTTGAATGTAGAGGGTATTGTCTCAGAAGGATGTGGTTTTTGGATAGGTGTTTTCATAAGTTGATTAGGTGCATGATGTTTACCTGACCTATCCTGTGCAAATCCTTTTCCTCTGCCTTGAAACTCTAATAAATCCAAATAATTTAGAACTTAATTAGGGATAAAATCAAAATTTTTTTTTATAAAAATATACATAAGGACCTCACTATTGTTACAAGGTGGGTGATCAAAGACCATCCATTATTGGTCTCAATTTATTTTTTTATCAACTCGTGGGTGCACCAGTAGATTGAAATCTATTTCGTTGATACATATTATAGTGCTTTACTCTTTCCATCATTGAATAATGTGAAATTTAGGATTTGGTTATTTTTTTATATTTCATAGTGGTCGTAGAGAATTTTGTAGAATAGTATACCCTGCATCTATCTCTATAATTAGCCCACTTGTCAATTTGACTCGACAACGAGTCAACTTATCCTATTAATGTCTCTAATGTATTTTATAGAGAAGTTTTGGGGGTATTTATTGAATGGGGGTCCCTTATTGTCTTAATTAAATTATTATTTTATTTTATTTTCTATTATGTGGGCTGCCAATTATTCCTGACTACCTTTAGGGTCTTGACGAACTATAGGAGGGTTAAGAGTGTTTTATAGGTTAAGAGGGTTTTATGAGTTATGAGGGTTTAGTGGGTTATGAGGGTTAGGACAATTTTATAGGATAGGATGGTTAGGTTGTTAATTTACATGTGAATTTATATCATGCACTATAAAAAAAAATTAAAAAAATTAAATAATTAAAAAAAATGCAAATGCAAGAAAATTCACAAAAATTATTTGTAGTTGCACTCAAAATTTATTGCATACCTTTCCTCTTACTTTCCACTGTCAATTTTGAGAATTTTTATTGGATTTTCAAAATTGAGTTGATATATTTGATTTTATAGTCATGATTTAGTTTATGATAAATTAATGTCATATATTTACTTATAAAAACTAAAACCACATATGCATTTTTGGCTCAGTAATCACCAAGCTATGAGCCAAGACCATGTATGCACTTTTAGAACTACATACATGGAAATATTGAAATAAATTTAAACATAAAATTTTTCCACTTTTTGGCCTCCCAAATTCATGCACTTACCCTATGACTAATTAAATTTAAATCTAAATTCTCCTTCTCTTGACTACTTTCAACACTCATTTCTACATCTCTTTTCTCTTTTATATTGTCTGTATAACTTTATTCTTGATTACTTCTTGTTAGAATGATTTCAATAGATAAAATTATTTCCCTTAGTTACACTATATAATTAACACCTTATATATTAAAAATATTATCCTAATCTATTATTATACTATTCTTTAAGTCTCATCCACCACAAGCCAAACTGTTCTCCATCAATTAGTATTTTGCACCCAATGTTTTGAATAGTTTGGGTATTCCTATTAGTGCGGATAAATTTATTAACCATTTTCACATGCTATTCATGAATTTATGTAGTGTATTATAAATTAATTCTTATATTCTATTTCTCTCACTTACTTTATCTACATATTTTAGTGGTGTTAAGACTAACTCATTTGTTTATGGTAAATGGATAATTTCTAGATTTTTAATATTAGGAATTCCATTGGTAGAGGATAAATTGGTTTTATCCAATATTTATTTATTCTTAACATCATTTCTTCTCTTTATTTATTTTGTATCTATTTATTACTATCCAACTATTTTTTTTGTCATTTTCCATCTATTTCCTTATCTCCTCATTCACCATTTTATCATAATTATCTTAAGTTATCCTATTACTGATATCACCTTCTTCCTTAATTAAATTAATCTTAATTTGGTACTTAATTACATATAAAATACATATTATTTAACCTCCCTCAAAAATTTAGAAAATATATTTCAAGCGGTCACATCTTTTGAGGATCCCTCTTTCTTTTGCATGTCATCCCCTAGGTGCCTATCGCCTAAAAGAAACATTTACCTTATTTAAGTAATCCTGAGGAGCGGTAGTTTGTTAAATAAATGTTTCTTTAGTCCTTTAACAAACTCAAATTTATTTATGTCGATGCTTGTCCAACCTTGCATTTCCCAAAATATGATGAATGAGTCAAGGGTAATCTTAAACTAGTAATCAATAGCCCAAGTTATAGGTGTACAAAGGTGTTAGAGAGCCTTGACTTTTATGCATTCCACTAAATAGGTTTATTAATGTGAACTCTATAACTTCTCATATGATTATCTTGTTGTAGTATCCTAGGCCACAAGATTTTTGTGAATGTGACCTAAAATTCCTCTTCTTGAGGGTGGAAGAATGATGCCTTTACTTTAGTTAAAGATTCACCCATTCATTTGATCTCAGAGTGAAAAAAAAGTTTCTCTTCCAACCACTCTTATATTTATATAATCATTGGTCTAGATAATTCTAATGGATACCTTCACCTAGACATTAGTTAATTAAAGTCCATGCAATACCATAAAATGTTGACATAAAATTTAGGTTGGATATAGATGGTTCATGTTAATTAAGTTAAATTTAGTTAGAACCATTGGGACACAAGGGTTAGTATTTTTTTTAAATATTTACCACATAAATTCATAAAATAAAATAATTATGTGTTCTCATTCATAAGATTCACTACATAGTACAAGAATATTCCTACTCTAACTTATCTTTTCTTTACACACGCACATGCATGCATGCTCATGTGCGCATTTGCACACGTACATGTACACACACACACACACAGAGACACACACATGTGTGCATGTATGCACACACACATGTGTGTGCATGCATGCACACACACACATGTGTGTGCATGTGTGCACAAAAACACACAAACAAACTATCAAATATAATGTTTTTATATCTCTTTACACTATACCACCTTATGCTATTACAAAGGTTACTCTTTTATATAACATCTTAGTAATCTGTATTATTATACTTCAAATCTCTCTCTCTCTCTCTCTCTCTCTCTATACTATATCTACTCTATTCCAAATTTATAGTATAAATACCAAATTGATACCTTATAATTCAATTGACATGTCTATGTGAGACATGTATGTTCTCCAATAATGTCATCTTGTGTTATCATAAGATTTGAATTATTTTCATGTTGCCCAGTTAGTAGAATCCTCTATTTTGTAGGACTAAAGAAGTATTTTACTAATGAGATAAAGGAAAAGGCCTTGTAATTTGGACCTTAGCTGACTGAGAATACTACCAATAGTTTTATTTAATAAGTGTGTTGTATGCACACACACACATGTGTGTGCATGCATACGCACACACATGTGTGTGTGCATGTGTGCACAAAAACACACAAACAAACTATCAAATATAATGTTTTGATATCTCTTTACACTATACCACCTTATGCTATTACAAAGGTTACTCTTTTATATAACATCTTAGTAATCTGTATTATTATACTTCAAATCTCTCCCTCTCTCTCTCTCTATACTATATCTACTCTATTCCAAAGTTATAGTTTAAATACCAACTTGATACCTTATAATTCAATTGACATGTCTATGTGAGACATGTATGTTCTCCAATAATGTCATTTTGTGTTATCATAAGATTTGAATTATTTTCATGTTGCCCAGTTAGTAGAATCCTCTATTTTGTAGGACTAAAGAAGTATTTTACTAATGAGATAAAGGAAAAGGCCTTGTAGTTTGGACCTTAGTTGACTGAGAATACTACCAATAGTTTTATTTAATAAGTGTGTCCTATTTTTCATACTAATTTCATAAGACATCCAAATTTGGTTATAATTTCTATGTAAAATAATTTGGCTACATATTTTGTACCACAACTTGGTGTTGTAGTAAATTCTATCCATGTTATGAAGTAATTGTAAGAAATGATTATATGCATGGCATGATTGTGCTTGCTAGGTAGATTAATAGGCATTAAAAAATCAATTCCCCATTATTCATATAGTTTCACCATTATCTTTGGGTTTAGAGGCATCTCATTCATTTGGTTTGTCATTCTTACTCATTAAAAAATGTCATAGTGTTTTTTGACTCTATTTGCATCCTAAAATAGATTAGACCCACATAGGCCATTTTAGAGTATCTTCCTCATAGTAGATTCTATTTTAAATTCCTGGTATTATTTTTATAATAACTATGGTCTCTCATGATCTAAGGTTACTCTATGTAGCACATAATCCTTATCCATCTTATAAAGAATCACATTGATAATATTGAATGGCATAACTCATGTAACCAACTAATTTTTTAATTTCTCACCATAATGCATTGGAAAGCTCCTTGTCTTATAAAATTTGTTATGTCTTACATAATCTATATAATTGTAGAGACTCTGAATAAGTGAGCATCTAGTGATTCATCTTGTAGATCTTTTGGTTCTTCACCATTTCTTATGTGATTGAAATGATCCATCCCTAAGTTTTATTATCCTAGCTTGACATTTGTTTTAAACTAGAATTCCTAAAATAACATTAACCAGTTATATATTTATCCTCATAGCATGGGATTGTTCACTAGATCATAGAGCTTGGTAGTTTGTAAATAATTCAAATGGTGTAGCCAATAGATAATTCCTAGACTTGTGTAGAATAAACACCATATCCATATATTATCATTCTATAGTTGTGCAGCTCTTCTCAATCATTGAAAGCTTCATCCTAATGAAATGAACGGGGTGATCCAAAGCCCTATATCCAGGTTGGGCCAACATAGATCCTACTGATATTATCAAAGAATCTACAAGGATTTGAAATGGATTATGCTATTCTAAAAAAAAAATTAGGGTTTTTGCTAATCTCTTATTCAAATCTATGAAGGTTACTTAACATTCATTGGTATATTCAAACCTTGTATCCTTTTTTAATAGTGTTTCCAATGGTTGAAATATAATTGAATACCCTTGATGAACTTGTGGTAATACCAAGTGTACCCTAGGAATGATCACAGTTTAAAATAACTTACATGTGGTATAAATACCACAATGACTACAATTTTTGATTTGTCAACCAGGATACCATTGCTACATCCTATATGTCCCAAGAGAACACCAAAATGAGTAAATAAAAAACACTTATTCAAATTTAAAGCAATGTGTAAATATATAAATATTCACAACATTAGTCACATCTTGTAAATGTGGTATTTGAATAGAGAAAACACAACCTAATAATCCAAACACACTTCTAGAAATTCATGGGTGAAGTCCAATGCAATAACTACAACTTTATAAAAAATGTCACAAGAGCTTTTCAAACCAAAAGGAATTACTTGATATTTAAGTAAACCCCACATTGTTTAAAAATTAGTTTTTTTATAGTATTCTACTATGATTATATTCTAGTGATACCCATTGAAACCATCCCTGAATGAATATACTTCATGTCCTACAATAGACTCAAAAAAATTGTTTGTGAATGAAATCATAAATAGATCATTATCACTAGCATTGATAAATACCCTATATTCATTATAGACTATAATATCTCATTACTTATTTGTTTTAACCACCATCAGACTTACCCAATTTACTTTTTCTACTAGATAGATGATCCTTGCTTCCTGCATCATGTCAATTTTAGCCTTGACTTTGAGATTCATATTAGCATTTATTATATATGGAAACTTATTGATAATTCATGCACACTACTTTAGTTATATTTTAATCTCACATAATTAATGGTCTATACCCTTGAATTTTGAAAAATTCATGTAGAATACACCATGGTAATCTTACAGTAATTGGATCCCTTTTAAAATTTGCTAAGTGTATTTAGTATTGCATACGGCCTCTAGCTTTGGTATAGATTTTGTACCAATGTTTTGATTAATTTACATAGTGGTTATTTATATATATTATTTTTCCATTATAAAATATATTATTTTGACATCCTTTCCCATTCATGACCCTAAATATTTAAATTTCACAGCTGCATATCCTCTATTTGTTTTGTGGTGTCAACTTTAAGTTCCTCTACTTATCATTAAATATCAAATAACCCCTTTAAATCCAAATACTCCTCATCATCACTAGACTATACCTGATCTACATTACCCAAAATCCTATTGTACTATTTAAAAAAATAATCTTTTTATTTTTGGCCCTATAATTTGGATAGCTTTACTCAATTCCTTGGCTTCTGCCTCCTATAAATTTTGATCCTATATTGTTAGTATGTATTCATCCTATCCATTACATAGATACTAATTTTATATGGATTTATTTAATATGGGATTATCATCCTAATTTTTTTTTTATAAAATCATACTGTAATTGTGGCCAATTCTTAGTCTCATGCCTCCACTCCTGGTGCATATACCATGCTCATGGCAAAAGTGTTAGATTATTTTGAAACACATAAACCCATTATTTTGGTTCCAAACCCTTAGAAGACTAGATATCAACACAACTATCACTATGAAATTCATGACACTAATATTCTTGAAATAATGTATACTAATCAAATAGCATAGATGCTACTTAGAACTAAGCGTGCATTAATTCATAGACTTATTTCCAATGTAACTTATTGGAATGGTGAGCTGCCAACCATGTTAAAACAAAAAATTTAAGCAAATAATTCAGCACATTAACTCTCTCTCTCTCTCTCTCTCTCTCTCTCTCTCTCTCTCTCTCTCTCTCTCTCTCTCTCTCTCTCTCTCTCTCTCTCTCTCTCTCTCTCTCTCTCTCTCTCTCTAACACACACACACACACACACACACACACACACACACACACACACACACACACACACACACACACACACACACACACACACACACACACACACACACACACACATTAGTAACATGGTTTTTTAGCATTGAAAGGAACTTGACTAAATATTTTATTATAAAATTTTGAGGTAATTATTACTCAATTGAAAAAACCATTCTAATTGGTTATACCTTGTGGTCTCCTCGTGCCTATTTTAACATATGTGCTTCTAAATGACCACTCAAATAATACATATTTTCTCATGATATAGTACCCTCATGATTGGGTTTGATGTATTCCATATTTTTTAGATTCACCTCATATAATAATTCCACTTTTGATCTTGTGGGGGATTGTAAAAATAGAGACTTACACTCTTCCATGTGGAATTTTAGAACTTGATCCATGATTTTGAAAAGTCTTTGTGAGAACTACTTTGTATTTTAAAGCTATGGAACCAATTTTTTCTATTATGCAAACTAGGTAAAACCTTTAGTGAATATATCTTGCATTTTTGGTTCTATGATTAATTTAAACCAATTTTATTTTCCATAACCATACAGTGATGCAAGATTCTTAGGAATGATATAAAGTTTGATTTAATTCTTAATCAAGGGAATAATTATGATGTTGTCCCATTGATAAGCATATAACTGATTTACTACTATCTTTATGGTCATCTGACCAACATAGATCTACTTTTACCCAATTAGTGTAGGTTATTGTGTTTCATCATCCATCATATCAATGAATTCAAAATCATCTTAGAGACTTCGATTAAAAAAAATTATTTCTACATCTTCTAACCTCCCAATGGGTTTTACCCTTCTATAATATATGGGACTTAGTGTAATTAGGTTGTATCTAAGAGAAGGTCATCCAATATCCTCCCATGTAGACTAAGGAATCATGTAAACTGTGTTCCCAAAGTAGAATACAAAATTTGAAACTTCATATCTTACAAGTTTAATATCCATTCATGAATCAAAATCCCATGTATTCTTAGTTTTCACATATTAGATTACCCTTTCCATTCACTGCTGACCTATTTTTACATAGTAAAAAAAATGTTTATAAAATTAGAAACATTTTATAATATGTCCTTGTTGCATAGAGTGTTGAGTAGTTTAGGAAGATATATCAAAGATATAACTAATTTGTATTGCCATAATAGTTACACAATATTCCCATACATTTATGCATCTAAAACTATAACATCTCCTTTAGAATCATTCCTTATCCTTGACAAGGTCTAAATACTTATCCTGGTGATCCTTTCTAATTATCAGATCTTATGGCATCTCTAAATGTGGAAATAATTTCTCCAAGTATTGGTTTCAAGTAATATCTTGTATATACACAAGGTATCTAGGTTGCACATTTACCAAATTCGGATTGTGCACTAGTTTCTCCTTTCTCTACTTCTCTAGGACATGACAATCTTCTATATGGTATTTCTTAGATACTCTACATTAAACATAATAAGTCTGTCTCTATGGGTTACTTGAATAATTTAATGCGATGTGTTTGGATTCACCACACATATAGAAAATAAGATGTTGTATACCATATATATTGTCTTGTCTAAAATTTTGATTTCCTCCTTAATATCCTCCTTTGTAGCCTCCTCAGTACCCTCACTATCCCTATGGATAACCCCATCCCTATTTTTGTTGACTGTCAAATCCCTCATATTGTCTCTGAGTGGAAGGTGGATCTCATCTATTTTATTATGGTAGAGACACAAAATTCTAAGGATATTGGTATTGTGGATATGGGGGTGTCCATCTATCCTTGTATTTAGGTGACTATGATTTGCATCCTATGATACACTTTGGCTGATATTTATGAGACTATGTCATTCGTTTCTATAGAGATTGGGGAATCTATCTAGGAGTAGCCTAAGTATTTGAGATCATCTCTATATCCAGAATTGAAACTCTTGGTTTCATAATTGAAATCAATTGCATAATGACTATAAAGGCATTTATGGTCATTTCCTCTTTGAGATCCTAAAGTGATTTACAGTTATTCTCATCATGATTATTATTGTAATAAATGACATTTGGTAGTGGGATGTCCCACTATGCAACAAATATTTCATAATTATGTCATCTTGATTTTTGGACAATCATTATTATGGTGTCCTTCCTTACTTTGTGAACCATATAGTCATTTTGGGTCTATTTCTCTTGTGAAATTTGTCCATCCTTTAGAGAACAACATATATCTTAGCATTTGTTTTTGTAGTAGGATGTAAATTTTCCCCATTGTCCTCTATCTATGGAGAGTTCTTCCTTATTTCAAAAAGAGATTTCACTGGTTTGGAAGTTTATGGAGATGGAATTTAAGTGTGTAAGATCTAATATGGAAGATGGGCTGTCACTGTATCAAGCTTATTATTTATTAATCAAAATTAGGGATAAATATGAACTTTGGGATAACCATGAGGATATACCAATTTTTTTCATAACTATATTAAAGTTTGATTGAATATTTTAAATACATTCCATAGAATTTGGAGCATTTATTTTTTAAGTTTTTTAAAATAAAAGTGTAAAAAAAAAAAAAAAAAATAGTATTAAGTGTATAAATAATTAGGTATTTAATCTATAAAATGTATTTCACTTACACCTTACCATATATTTTATGTGCATCTTTTTTAAATTAAAAAAATATGGGATAATATTGGTTCATTTAAATTTTATTTTTTACTATTTTTTTTGAAGTAATGGTTATATATATAATGATATTTTTTTAGTACCTACTAAATAAAGGTATTATATATTTCACTCAAATAAAATGATTTATTCATTGTACACAATCAAAAGGTTTGAGTTGACATATCATTTTTTTAATTGTAAAGTTTGACATGTAAAATTTTAAGAATATTCTTTAAGATGTTATTTATGAAAATTTCATTTTCAAAAAATGTGCTTTGTTAACATATGTTGGAAATTAGCATTTGCTATGAAATTATCATGTCTATATTGACAACTAAAATTTGTGCACTTCCTTCTATCATTACATTCCACAAAGGCGTTAAAGTATAAATGAAATAATTTGTTTGTTTTATTCATTTTTGAATATTTTTCATCATGCATACATAAAATTTACCTACTAACATAATTTGGAATACAATGATAATAATTAGCGGTGACAATTATTTATTTTCTACGTCAATTTATAATATTACATTTCTAACATGTTATATGTCAATTTATGATATTACAATTCTGACATGTACATGACAAACTATTTTTTAGTTTACAAATTATCTTAGGTTCAATAAATATAACACAATTGACATTACAATTTTTGATACAATTAATATAATAGAGGTAAGGGCTAGCCACTATATGGACCTTATTTAATTGCATGCTTACAATATAAAAGGCCATGAAAACGTAAATCTTGACAAAGTTTGTGCAATTTATGATATAGGAAGAAAGTAATTTATGACACAAATTTTTATTGATGAAAAACATAGGTAGAAGGTGAGAATTCCAAAGTTGTTGATTAGTTTTTTTTTTTTTTTTTTTGGGTAATTGCATGTTTTTTATTTTATTTTTATTTTGTTAATTATTATAAATTTCGTAGCCAATTTAAATAATATTATATATTTTAATTTTTTAAAAATGATTTTAATATATTTAAATGATGAAAAGAAATAATTATTTTTAATGACTTTTTTATCAATATTATTTTATCATAATGTAAAATATATATATATAATTATCACCAATTGCTATCATATTTATTTTGGTTAGTATAAATTATCAAAAAGAGGGGATATTATATCAGTTATAAGAATCAAATTAATCATATATCACATTTTATTTATAGGGGTGAGCCCAACTAATAACATTTGAGAAACATGAGTTTCTTTACCTTTCTTATTGAATGAGCTAATGATTTTTTTTCTTTAATGGTTCATAGATTGATGTTATATACATATATACTTAGTTTTAATTTCATTAAATTCAATTTATTATTAATAATATAATATAAATTCAAGTTATTATTAATAATATAATTCGTCTCACTATGATATGACAACCAAAAAAAAATTACATGTAAATTGAAAAATTAGTGTGTTTCAAAAATTATTGTGAAATTAATTTAAATAAAGGTTGATTATTAAATATATAAGGTTAATGAAACCTTATTTTATGTTTATGCTTTTTTTCTCTTATAAAAGAAAAGGATGTTAAAATTATGAATATATTAACAAAGATTAAGATTTATTTTAAAAAAAAAACATTTCAAATGTGATTGGGATAAAAATAGGAGCATTGCATCTTAAAATAATGTTTAATATTTTAATTAAAATGTTATTGAAGAATAAAAATATCTCTCATAAAAAATCTAAGCACAAAAATAAATCTATATTAAAGTGTCAACATAATTTGATCACATTTTCTCAATTAAACAAATTAATACAAATCATGAATATAAATTTTTCAATCCTTTATATAAGAATTATATTTTATTTTGTGTAAAATCATTTAGGTCTACTAAGAATCTTACATCAACCAAAAATATGAATAGGTTTTTAATAATAAGTAGTAGTGAATCCCTTGATTTTTTTTATGGTTTTTCATGATTTTACAACACCAAAACACTGATATATGTTACTAAAAGTTATTTTTTATTTTATAGTTGTATAAGTATGGACATGCTTTAATAAAACTTGATGAAATTTATTTCTCACCACACAAGCATAGATTAATCAGGGAAAAGTTTGTAACTTTATATTGACTTTAGATAGTGGTGCAATTAGTAGACTTAATTTTGGACTTTAGTTTTTGATATGTTTCTTCCACATTATAAAGTTGTGAGACTCTCACCTAACATATTTAAAATGGTTTATATGTGTATTAAATCACCTATTTTTTCTTAAGTCCTTTATTTAAAATCACATCATTTCTTATTAAATAATTACTGCTTCAGTACCACATAAATAACACATAAACTCTTTTAAGTACAATTAATTATATGCATATTTTTTTTAATGTTGAGAAAGTATTAAATAATCACACATGTAAGCATTTAAAATGTAAACCCAGATTTCCATTCCTTCTTTTTTAGGAAGAAGCATAAATTATAAACATTTGAGATATACACCTTCCCTTATCATAACATGAGAAATACTTGAATATATAAAACTTCAATTAAGCATAGAAACCTATCTAATATCATATATATATATATATATATATATATATAATCACTTTTATAATGTAAGTGATAAAAAATATTATTAAATATTCATTTATCATGAATATTTAGCATATATGAAATAATAGTATTTTTAAGATCTATTTATCATCAATAGGTTAATTTATTACAAGTTTTTATTTTCTAATAAGTAATTTAAAAAAAAACTCTAATTTTTCAAATAAAATATAAACATATTTGTTAAAATTATTAAAAATATACTAATAATAAACTCTAATTTTATTTCAAAATGATATATATATATATATATATATATATATATATATATATATATATATATATATATATATATATATATATATATATATATATATCTCAATTTAAAAATATTCACCTATAAATAAATAGTTTGTAAAAACCTTTTCTTTTTCAATATTAAATTTTTCTAATACAAAATATGTTGAAATAATGTTATGATTTTCTACCATCTTAATAGTAAAAACCAAAAATAATCACATGACTAAAAAAATGTTTTAAGTATTAAAACATAATAAAAATAATAAAATAAATTATAATAATTTAAATAATCCTTTTCCAAATCCACATGAGATAGGTTTACATTGGTCCCTCTTTTACATGAATGTATAATAACTTGTATTTTTATATTAAAGAGGCCACTTAAAATATGACTAAAGTCTTTTATTTTTTAAAGTGGATTCTTAACATGTCCAATTTTACTTTAAGTCAAGTCTTATCATGTCCAAAAAATTCTTAATAAGTCTAGGGTTACACATAAAAATTTGATGGTTATTTCTTATTGATCTTATAACTTTTTCATTTTATTACAATCTATTCTTTAATTCTCTTTTTTAAATAATTTAACTCATTTTTTCATCTTTGTATAGGCATTTTTAGACTAAACACTCAATCCCTTAAGTATAATTATATGAAATGAGATTGAAAGACTTTATTCAACTCATTCTAACAAGCATAGTTGCATTGAGTTTGCCATTTGAAAGGACACAAAATAATTCTTTCATATTTAAGTGGGTACCCATCACTTTACTAAGAATGTGGTCTACATTAATCTATCAACTATTTTGTGTTGATACTTTACTCAACTCATTCCAAAAAACATAGCTGTATTGATTTTGACATTTGAAAGGACATAAAATAATTCTTTCATATTTAAGTGGGTACCCATCACTTTACTAAGAATGTGGTCTACATTAATCTATCAACTATTTTGTGTTGTTATCAGTTTGATGATTATAAGATACATGCTATTATCTAATTATTATTTATATTACTTCTTTATTGGGATTAGAAAATTAAATTTTTTTAAAGAAAGAAATAAATTGACTACTGTTAGTAGTAAAAATTATATTACATAACTCAAAATCCATTAGTTGGGAATGATAATGGATAACCATAAAGTGTCACAATAAGTTTATGATTTAATTAAATCTAATATTTCTCCACTTGTTTAAATATTATATTTCATAGGGGGATAATGGATAAAATTATGTTTTATTTCACTAATTAATCTCTTACAAATAAACAAGCATCCTCTTCTTGGTAACTAATTATCCAATTTAGTTAAATCGAAGGTTAATATGTATAAATTCATTCATAGAGGATTCCTCTATGTGAATATATTTTCATGAAATTTATGTGACCAATTTAAAACAAAATAAATTTCCTTATATTTTAATTAAAATTATATTAAAATTAATTTATTTTGAAACATCATAGTATATATTTTTATCATGAAGTGATGTAGGTTGACACTTTATTTATATATTTATTTCTTCTACAAAAATTTATTTCCATTAAGATCCAATACATTATTCGATGTAGATAACATTTAATATTTAAGGTTGCACTTTGAGACTCTTTAAAATTTATGTTTGTAATGATAATCTCGAGTGGACACAATTATGGTAATGACTTTTAGATACCTTCTTTTTTCAATTTGGATTTTTTTGTGGATATTTTAATAAGATTAAGGAAATTGAAGATATAGAAGGAGATTTGCCTATATTAGAAAAGTGAGATTGAGTGATTTTCAAAAACCATTTATGCTAGCTTGATCATAATCATATGACATTGACCTTCATTTTATTTGGTATAATTTACATATTGGAAATGACTATGTATTCAAATGGTTGGATTGCATCATGCTATCTTAAAAAAATATTTTCAATTATTAATTATTTAGAAGTTTAAATTTCAAATTAAACATAATGGAGGTTATTTACAATCACTCTCGTATAACATTTTTTTATATAGAGTAATGGGTTTCTAAAAATTTCATGCACTAGTTTTTCATGACTAAGTCATTTCTTTAGTATGAAGTCACCATTTGATTTTTTTTAAGAATATGGATTTTATTATATCAGTACCCATATTCATCCCATTATATCTTATGTTTCAATGAGTCCATCTATCATACTACTTTTTTTCTTAGGAAATATAGTAAGTAGAGGTAAAAGGTTAGAAAGTGGTTATATTTTGATCAACCAAAAGAATTATCAAGAGTATCATCTCTTCTTAAACTTAACTAGTTTTATGTGTACTTATAATTTAATTTCACACTACAAAAAAATAATATGGACGTTAAAAACATGAATAAAATTAAGGGATCTCAAACCCATGCCCTCCTTCACTTTCTTATGTTTTGAGATAGAACTTCTAACGAAGTTTTAAGATCTTTGTGTGTTGAACATTTTAAATAAAAAATTAAATTCATTTAAATATTAAATTCATTCAATATTTCATAAACAATTTAATAATATAACTGATATATTTACTACTATAAACTAATGTTTAAAGACAAGATTCTGTATAATATGCTCTTGAGCCCTTACATAGTCCATTTATGTATATCATTCTCTTGGTTGAAACTATTTGTGATGTATACTTTTTTTAAGAATGATATTCATGTGGAAACTATAGTTTTCCATGATCAAAAGATTATTCTAATCCTTCTCAATTATTAAAGTGGATTATTTTCATTTTATGTGGAAAATATTTTGTTAGAGTTGTTCCATTCTGGTGGTATTGCCCAATACCAAAGTTGGGACATGTTGGCGAGTGTTGATGTATTTTGAGCCTATAGAATTTATTAAAAAATATAGATGGGAGGTCATTAACCATACCTCACTAGATATTTTTATATAGGACTCACTACTATCAAAAGATGATCTACATCATCTCATTAGTATTACAATGACATATGCTTTAATTTTAGTGGTGTTTTAGCTATTCTTATTGTGATTTTCCATTAGCCTTAGCACATGATATTTGGGAACCTTATTTAATGGGGTATGAATGGCAATGGTATTTTATTTTATTGTAAAATATCACTTGTAAATTTAATTCATTATATTTGATTTAATATTATCATGATGCCTTTTTAATCCAAAAAACATTGTAATTTTCAAAATTAACTTATTTTCATCAATTTATTATATTTTATTGGTGAATAAATTGTAATAATATAAATGTATTTAATATGTATGTATGTATGTATGTATTGGATTTTCTAACCATGTATCATTATTTGTTATGTTATTCACCTTAAATTAAAGGTATTGGAGGAATAAAAGTATGCAACTTATCTATAAAAATTATGTATAAATAATTATAATGTTATAAATGAATTTAATAATAAGAGATATATTTTAATAAATTCTATAAATTAAATGGATAAATGTAAATCCAATATTTATCGATTAAATTTTCACAATTAATCATATATAATCTTTTAAAATTGTTAAATTAAAATATTATTTTTTATGTTTAAATTAATTTGAAATGTATTTATGATACTTATAAGAGTGATTTTAGGATTGAAGATTCATTATTTTATAACTCTTAAACTTGAGTTGAATAATTAATCCTTCAATACTTCATCATTTATCTTTTCTCCACCCATAATATAAATCATCAATCATGTCAAATAATAATCCCATTTGCTTTAATCTCTTTAGGGAACTCTAAAATAATGCGTAAATAATTATAAATTTTTTATTCTTCAATGTTGTTTCATAACTATTTTTTAAATATATAATAATAATTTATTATCAAATATTTACTTCATATAATAATATAAAAAATTAATTTTTTTACAAATTTAATATAAATATATTTTTAAGATATAATATCACCTTTATAAATATTTTATCTTTATAAAAATAAATTTTAAATATATTTTCATCCACATGTTCAACTCCTACACAATATATAATAGTCATGCTCATTATAAAATCTTTTTCTACTTTTTTAAGCATATTTTCATCCACATATTCAGATCCTACACAATATATAATATTCATGCCCATTGTATTGTCTTTTTATACTTCATGTGTAATAGTTTCATTGTAGACCAGGAGGGACACCCTTTTCAGCATTTTATACATATAAATCATCACATTATTTAATTCATACAAAAGAGGTAAAGAGAAAGGATTGTATCTTTATTTTATTTTAAATTTGTAAGAACTTTATTTTCCTTATTTTAGGTTTTTACACATATTTAAAACCTATATTTAGCTCATGATTCTAAAGAAGGTTCAATAATGTCATCTACACTGAACAATAACAATATCTATAATAATAACAATAAAAACTCCAAAAAATCCAATATTCATTCCAAACATTATAAACAAGTGGAACTGAATTGAACCAAAAGAAAGATCATGTAAACCAAACATAGCTTTGTGCCATCTCAATATGAAAATTTTGATCAACATATTAATGACTATGATCAACTTCATGAGCTCTTTTTAAAACATGACAACACATGTGGCATTGAGATTAACTTATTCATTGATGTTAATGACAACAACATTATGGATTTCTTATTACAACTTGATGAGGATGAAATTTCCTCTATCCAAAATAGTTATATAATATTTTCAATAATGAACAGTAAAATATTACATTAAACCAAGACTAGACTAATTATAAATCTATTACATATAATAAAAACAAAAATTAGTCAGATAGAATTCCAAAGTTTTCGCATTATATATTCAAATATTTGTGTGACATCAAAGAGGAAGTTGATTCTTACACTCATGATATCATTTTACATGTGGGTTTTCTTAGAAATGTTTTTAAAGCACTGGAACTCCTCTCTTACTTGGTGATTTTGAGTGGATATAATTTGATCCCATTTGTTTATCCCTTAAAATAAGGTTTATCATTTTAAGTGATTGTTAAATTAATCATCAAGTACATAAAATTTTAGAGCTAGAGATCCTTTTTCATGTCATTTTTTTTAGGATGATAATAATGAGAAACATATAACCTAGCTTGCTAGCTGAAACCTAACTAAAATAAGAATAAAAAATCCCAATTTTGAAAAAGTATAGTGCATAACAATGTTTGTTTCAATTTATGAAACCAAAGGATTTAATTTCCATCTCTAAACTTTCATCTTACTAATATTTAAATATTTATTCCCATACTTTTATAATGTGAAACATTCATGCTATATTATTATTTTTTTGTAAATTTTCCTGCCCATCACACTCATGGTAATCTATTTTTTAATAGAAGTGATCCATATAGCCTAGCTTGCTAGCTGAAACTTAACTAAAATAAGAATAAAAAATCTTAGTTTTGAAAACTTATAGTGCATAATAATGTTTGTTTCAATTTATGAAACAAAATAATTTAATTTCCATCTCTAAACTTTCATCTTATTATTAATATTTAAAGATTTCAACCCATACTTTTATAATGTGAAACATTAATGATATATATATACATATATATATATATATATATATATATATATATATATATATATATATATATATATCAAAAAACTTCAAGCCCATTTCACTCATGGTAATCTATTTTTCAATAGAAGTGATCCATTTCAAATCTTGTTTAATGATTTATTGATTGATAATGCAAGTTTGAAAATCATGTGGAACATGATTATCCACTTAAAAATATATATCATTCAGGACAATTGGACATTAATTAAACCACTTTCCAAGTGATTATAATTTGGAAAATATTATCACATGTCTTTTTAGTCAAGGGGAAGCTTATTAATAGGTAACAAATTATTAAGTTGATACATTTTTATCTTTTGTGTTAAAAGGTAATAAATTATCACCTTGTTACTTTTACAATATTGAATAACAGAGAATACATAAGAAATGGCATGTCTATAAATTTAAACAACTTAGTTATATTGGTAGATAATTTATGTATCTCATATTGATATCAACTTTATTTTTTAAATTTTTATTATAAAAAATCAATTTGTATATGGTAAAAAATTATAATTGTTGGTGTGTTCTCTATCCACGAGTGGTGCATTTGTAGGTCAGGGTTCCCAATGAATGGATGCTTTATACCACAAAGCCCACAGAGTTACACATTCAATGTCTAAATTCATTTTATTTATTATTTTGAATTATAGGATATTAGTTTCTTCCTAGATTTACATTAGGGAATTTAGCTCCCTTAAAATAATGTGGTATTCATACATCCATTCAATGCTAAGGCTACTAACCTTACTTGATCCCTCAGATCTCTCTATCCCTAAATTTTGGTAGAGTATCTCCTTATGGTATCAGGATTTCTAAAGGCATTTAACCTTCCTCCTTTCTTCCAGCCTTCAAAACTGACCTCCAAATAGTAGCCCAACTCTTCCTTTTGTAGTTGTTTACTTCTTGGTTAATGTCATGTCTACCACAAAATGGACATGTGTCACTAATAGGCTTGGCATAAACCTAAAGGCCTACTCTATCGATAGCCTCAAATTTGATAGGTATCGATCCTTGTGTTATGATGGTCATCAAATCATATCCATGATGATAAATCTTTCTATCCTTTTCTATAATTATGTCAGCTATATTATTATCCTAGACTAAAAAATAATCATGTGTTAGTCATTTCAATTAGATAGACATCAATGTACCTCCCTCTTCTTCAGGTCAAGTGTTTTATGCATAAATTATGTGATCCCATACTCTAGGTGTTGACTCCCTCTTCCTCATGCACTTATTTTAATTCTTGGTGTAGTTATTTTTTGTCTTCACAAAAATTCAAGTTAAGTTGTAGGCTGACCTCCTCTCCAATTAGGCTTAAAAATTATACCTCACATTATCCCAACCTTGTAATTATTCCTTAATTCTTTACCTTTATTCCTCCTTAGAGGAATGATTATTTTTCTCTATTGTTTTTACTTGTGCAATTATCTTGCATATCACTCTGCCTTTCTATTGGTGATTCTTCTAACTTTCCTTTGGTGCGTCTTTATAAATTTGTGCCTCCACCAAATGCCTCATGTTTATCACTCTAATAAAATTTAATTGTATACATGATATTTATTATTCCATCCTTTGGCATGTCCTAATACATTTTCACATCCTCTAGTAACCTCATGTTTGACACTCTTCTAGGATTTAGTTGCACATAGGGTAATTATTATTCCTTCATTGAACATGTCCTTAGACATTTGTGCCTTATATAGCTGCTTCATATTTGATGATATGCTACCCTTAAATTGCAAATAGGGAAACTCTACTTTAATTTTATATTTTGCAGCATATTTCATTGTTTCCTTTGTCTATGCTTCCTTTCACATTAAACACATTTACTTTGGTTCTTAGATAATAATTAAACATGATTATGTGCTTATCTTACATATTATTATTATGGGGTATGTTTATACCGGTCTTCGACCAAGGTACTTTATTTATCCTTATACTTAATGTTATTCAAAACATTAAAGTCCTCTTGGGATCCATTGTTCACATTCTCTCTTCTCCTTGTTGTTGTGCCCGTTGTTTCATGTGCTTAGACTATTGCCCACTGTAGTCACCCTTTCCTCATCAAATATAGGCTTTCTCTAGTCCTACCCTTGGTTGATAATGACCTTTCCTCATTCACGCATTATTAATTTAACCTCTCAAATTAACATCAGTCCTATGCCCATCTTCAATTGAATTTTTTTATTTTTTTCAATAAGGATTGTGCCATCCATATTATATTTAGGATAATATTGGCTAAATTCCTCTAGTATATCCTATATACTATGTACAAATAGGATTTTAACCTCATTAGCTATAGGTTGAATCCCTTTTATTCTTCCACATGTCCAATTTTTTTCCTTCTCTCCTCATGCCTTACCTCCTTGTGCACTTATTTATTGTCTTTAGATAGTTTAGGTTTAGTATAAAGCTAACCTCTTTACCTTATTTATCTTGGGATTTAGGCATTCTCTTCTTATGTATTAAATTGTACTCATCTTTTGGTTATTTTCCTTTGTACCTCTTGAATGGTACCTTTTCTTTGTCATTTATTAGATCCAATTTTTCATTCATGGGGTTATACATCTCACCCTAGTTCCTACTACACTCGATAGCTCCATGTTATACTCTTGCCTACTCCTTATTTAGGTGCATTATCCACACCATACAAAATAACACTTTTTCTCTCATATTTATCCATGAATCACTATCTCCTATATAAGATACATTTCTATGGTCATCACATTATTCTGTGTTATTTTTGACATGGTGGAATAACATCCACATTTACTAAATGTTTATTTCACTCCATGATAATCAGGTCTCCCTCTCACTTCCTACTTGTGCACTTTCCTCACATAGATCTCCCATAAATTCCCTTCTTCTTCAGTGTTGCCTCCCTCTTCCATAATTTCATGAGGCTCTTCTATCATCTCAAAGGACATTTATCAATCTATGTTCTATTACCGTAATGGTGACTCCATCACATGGTATTTAGCTGTGATTGTCTCATATCTACTATGTCAATTGGGTTTATAAAGTTCCCTCATGCATATCTTAAGACTTTATTGCTATTTGAGGTGGCTCTTCGAATGCTCTACTTGGTATAGTAGTGTGGAAACCATTTGTTTCAATATATGCACCATTTCCTTTCCCTTACATCTATTCTTATCTTTGAATCCTCTCCATCCCCTAATTTTGTTTCTATACAACCCTTTAAAAATCCACTCCCATGGAGTCCCCTACTTCTTTAACGTCAAATTTCACTTGACATCCATCACTCATTTAATTGATTCCTTTAGATCTTCAAAATTTCATGCATCATCTCCTTACTAATTTACCACTCACCTCATACTCTTTGATGGTTCTCTCTATGATTTTTTATATAATCTCTCATTCCAAAAAAAATTTCTTCTCCTTACTTTTTTCTACTCTACAGTGCTCATAACATGAAATCTATCTCCTCCATCTTCTTCTTTGGTGCCTATGACTCTAGGTGACATCTTATCCTCACTTTTTTCCAATTCATTCCTTGTATACTTCATTATTTAACCATACATGTTAGATAGATAAGTATATTTTCACCTTATACCCAATACTCTAATTGGAAGATGTTTTCACACCCTAATTGTCTCACAATTAATGATCTATTGATGCCCCTTGTCAAATCACTTATGTATACTTGTTGCTTTAGATTGGATATTATATCCATGATTAAAATTTTCTTTTGTAATTTACTACCTCCTATTAGTGATTATTTCATCACTTTTCTATTTCTATATTCTCAACTACATCCCATTGATTATTCAACTTGCACACTACTCTCCTTCTGCATTCAGCGACCTCATTTTTGGTGATCAGTCAATGCTCCTCATTTTCCTAAACTTGAATTCCTAAAATTTATTGATTAGTTTATTCTAATTCCCCATTAATTCCTTGAATTCCTCCTATATAATTTTTTCCATGCTTAACTCTTAGCTCATAAACAACCTCTTGTTCGGTGATTAGTTGATACATCTTGATCTATCTAGTGAAATTACTACCTAATGGTCAACATTTTATCAAAAATAATGATCATCCTTGTTGTCTTATTAATTTTTATAATTTTCTCTTTGACCACTTTCTCATGGTGTATAATGATAATTTATACTGGTTGCTCACATTTGGTGGTCTACCAACCTTCCAAAACACTCCAATAGTTGGTAATAATTGGTGGTTTACCAGTCTTACATAACACTCCAATAGCTAACTCACACTCAATGGTATGATATTATTTAATAAATTTTTTATTAATGATTATTCTCCCACTCCATCTCTTCAAGGTTTGAAACCTTGCTTTGATACTATTTGGTACAATCATGGGTTAGGGTTCCTAGTGAAGGGATATTTTACACTATGCATCACTTAAAATAACATAATATATGTCTAATTAATTTTATTGACTATGCCAAATTAAAATATATTATTATCTTGTCAATTTTAATTTGGGTCACTTGTATCCCTTAAATAATGGGGTCTTCATATGTTCATTCAATTCTAAGGTTACCATCGTTCTTCAAGCCCTCAACTCTCTCTCTAGTTCTACATTTTGATAGAGTTTCCCCTTATGGTATAAACCTTTCTTAATGTCTTTAACCTTCCTTATTTCTTCCAATATTCAATAATAACATCAAAATAGTGGCACATATCCTATTTATATAGTTTTTTGTTGCTTTTTCAATGCCATTTCTTCCATGAAATGGTTAAATGTCATTAGGAGGCTTGGCGCAAATCTACAAGCCTTATTTAGGGATATATTTAAATTTGATAGGTCTCAAGCCTTGAATTTATAAAAAATTAAATTCATATCCATGTTGATATATATTTTTATCCTTTTCTATAATCATGTTTTCTATAGTTTTGTCTTTACCTAAAAATGTCCATGTGATGGTCTTTTCAACAAGTTAGCCATTGAGTTATTTCCCTCTTCATCAGATCCAGTGCTCTACATAAAATTATGCAATCCCATACTCTACGTGATCCCAAAATTTATCCCATTTTTTGTTTTATCATGTGATCTTCATCTATTTTTCACATTATTTTATTATTTTACACCTTGATTGCATAAATATAGAATTATCCTTAGTTTTTTTGTAGTATCTTCTATAGACCTTCCTATGTGCCTCTGTCTAACTTTGTGCATTGATGTGCACGTCATGTTTCATGCTCATATTTTATTCTATTAATCCTAACTTGTGTGTTTCCTTGTGAAACTCATATTATTCACCAACCTTCTACACAACCTGGCCATTCATTCTTCACATAAGTGAAATATTATGTTGTCTAGAAGTCTCTTCAAAAAATTTCACTAAAAAATCATGCATTGGTAAAGTTGGTCTTTATTTAATGACCAAATAAATATATTTTTATGAAATGAAAGATTGGTGATTCACCTTAGATACTACTAAATTAACTATAACTATGGGAAGTTTTGTTTTCCTTCTTATAAAGTGAAAGAGGTGACAACTTTTATATAATAAGGTTAATTAGAGTCGACAACTTTTAATATTAGTGTTTTGAAGTTCCTAAAGTTGTGTGTTAACTAAAATATAATGATGTATACAGGACAATAATGGTTTACAAGGCTTATAATTTATTTTCTTTTAGTAGGGTATCTCTTCACAAATTCATGTCATGGAAAAGGCTTATTGGAATCCTAAACTTTTGCCTCAAAAATTCAATGTCGTGATAGAAGATTATAGGAATCCTAAAAAAAATATGTTTGAAACTACATGAAAACTATCTAGAAGCATATTCATCTGGAACCATCTGATAATGTAAGTTATTCCCTATCATGAATATTAAACTCTTTAAATTTTAAACTACATTACAACTATCTAGTGTCATATTTTCATCTAGAATCATCCTTATAATGTAATATATTCCCTATCATGAATATTAAAATTTCCTACTTTTTAAATGCATGAAAACTATCTAGTATCACATTTTCATCTATAATAATCCTTACAATGTAATCCACAACATACATTCTTCTATGGTTATTTATCATGAATTTTTAGCATATATGAAACATGATATCTTTTAATATCTATTTTTCATAATTTTGGACAAATTTTTCAATTTTTTATTGTATAATGACATTTTTTTATTACAAAGAGATTTTCCTATTTTTAAAATAAAAATAAAGAAATTTTTGAAATTTATCAAAAATATACTAATGTTAAATTTTATAATTTTATTTTGAAATAACATCTAATATGTATATGTTTAACCCTTTTTGGATATGTGGTATTAAGGTTTGAGGGGGTAGAATAGCCTATACACAAGGATGAATAAAAATATTCTAGAGAAGTTCAATTAATTGAAAACTCATATAAATGAATATTATAAATTAAAGTGTTGGATTATTCTAAATATAAAAAGTACATTCAAAATAGTAGTTTGATTGCATAAACATAGAGAAGAGATAATACTTATCTTATCTTCAAATGTGCATGCATATATTATAAGTACATAGGTAGAATCATGTAGAAATAAGATCAATATTTATTCGTCAGATTCTATAAATATTGTTTCTAGAGGCCTCGACACTTACATCAACTGTGAGATAGTTGCGTTGATGCTTTTATCATGATCTTGACATAACTATGCTACAAATATTATTCATTGTATTATAAAGTGATCAACAAGAGAATTATGGGTTTTTTGTCACCTTTTTGTTGATGTCTTTTATTTGTGTACTTAAGATTTTTATGATTTTACATGGATCAAACCCTAGATCTTTAGTTTAGGTCTTTGTACCTTACCAAAAATGTGTTAGTGGGCTCATGGTATTGAGATGACGTCAAGGACCATGTGTTAATAAGTGATACTTAAATATCCAATAGTCCATGAAGGGCCTTAGACTTATGTAGTTTTCCCCTAGGTGTTAGCTTATATGTGAACAAGGGTACAATATATTATATGCAAAGGCATGCAATGATCTAGCTTGTAACTTGAAAAATACTACTAATGGGTTATTCTTTAGGTTATTCTAGCTTGTAACTTGAAAAATACTACTCATGGGTTATTCTTTAGGCATACAATGATCTAGCTTGTACAATTGATTGAGTAATCTTGAATAAGTTTGTGCTTGGAATTTGTTAGATGAATAATGAATAGGCTTAGATTTATAATTATACCACACCTTTTGAAAACATCTCACAATAGGTTTAGATAAGATAAATGGAATAACCCATATGATTTGAAATATTTTTAAATTAGATGACTCTTGAATACAGATGCTTGATAATAATATGGATGCTTGTGTCAATATAAGTGTCCCTATGTGAGACGTAAGTGTTTATTAGGCTAGAAAGTTATTGAGGATATAAAAATGATAGTGCAATATATATATATATATATATATATATATATATATATATATATATATATATATATATATATATATATATATATATATATATATATATATATATTTGACTTATTTTTATAGTGCATTAAATATATGTCATAACAAATGATAGGGTTGAAGCATAATATTAATAATTAGGAACAATAAGATGATAAATATGAGCCTTTTGACAACATGGTGATCTTGAATTAAAGGGCAGATCCCTAATAGGTATTTATTTATTATAAAAAAATTGAGATGATATATAAATCAAATTTTAGTATTTATATCATCCATATTAATATATTAATGTATGAATATAAAATTACTAGGTTAAAGGAAATAAAAGTGTATTTGGGTGTGTATAATAGACCTTACCTTTTCTTGATCCTACTTTGAGTGTGTTTATGGTGTATGACATGTAACCAAGAAAAATATACATTATAAATTAGTTCATATAATATTAAATTTTAAATAATTTAAATTTTTAAAAATAAATAGAGCAAGGAAGGAGTACACCTATGTGTTGATGTAACCATGTTTCCCCTTAGTACTTTGACTTGGGTAAAGATGTTTCTTTATGAAGAATTTGAGATAAGAGAGGTTCAAAAATAAACCTTGGAGATCAAATTAATAAAATTATAAGGTAAATATTCCCCCATTCTATTTCAAGGGTGAGTTTTGACATGATCATTGAGACCATTGAATATCAATTCAAGCGATAATACAATAAAATCCAAGTTAAGTGGTATAACTAACTCAACCTGAGAAATAAAGGTAGTGTTATACCACTAAAGGAATTTAATATCAACCACACTAATAAAAGGATCCAACTAATATAGATAGAAAAGTATTAAAATGATGCTTCTTGGTGAAAATGGTGCTTCTTAGTAAAGTATTAGTGCTTCTTGGTAAACATGTTTGAGTGTGTATTTAAAAAAATTGTTCACTTTCATGGAATATGCACCTCTAATGTGTCTCAATATAAATTATGTTTCAAAATGTAACCTTATATTCTATAATTATGTATAATATCTATCTAAAATCTAAGAAACTGTATCCTAAATTTGTAAAAAATGATATAATGTATAGGATTCTGACCCAAGTGTATATCTGAATCATGTAAAATATAATAAAATTATAGAATGTATTATAATTTTATAAGTGTGGAGGTAAATTATTTATGTAATTCCCCCTCTAATATTCTCCCTTTATTTTTAGGTGAGGGAAATAGAATTTGCTAGTTACCTTACCTCAAAATGATAAGATAACTATATAATCTATGTATGAATCATGTGGCATATAGGAGTATCATGTCTAAGTATATATATTATTTAAGATCATAGTATGTGATAAAAAAATACTTAATATGAATGATATTTATCATGGAAATATTTATAAATTAACTTTACAATATCAACAAAAAATTAAGTTCACACACAAGAGCACTCAATATCACACAAGATGGGTCTAAGGAGATTACAAACAAGGGGAATATTCAAATACCACAGACTTGAAGGAATAACATAGTAAAATATATAAATATCAAATAAATCAACATATAGTGGCATAAGGAAAAACAAAAAAAGAACACATTCAAATGTTCTACAAGCAAGACAATAATAAGAAATAAAAAGACACTCCATATTTAATCACAATGTGAATAGATGAAGTATAAAAAACTTCTATAAACATATCATACTAGTCCTTGCATGTATGTGTTAGAATTTTTTTTATATAACATAGCATATCAAGCACACTTTTAAATATCTAAAAATTAGTGGATACATGTGTAAGTGTTAGTATATGAGCTCAACATGATATTATAAAAATGATCATAAAGTAACATAACATGTATCAATCATGATCAAGAAAGTAGATTAACCCAACATAGTATACCATGTGGGAAGAGGAAAGTTTCAACATATTATTTGTAAACATCATAGGTCTAGTGTATTCTTGTATCACAATTAAGTATGCATGAAACATATATATTACTAACATAAATCAAACAATATAGATGCCAGATAACTAGTAAACATGTGAATGCTTAATATTTTTTTATTTATTTGGATGCTTTTGTGTTTGATTTGAATATTTGAAATTTTTGAAATTTTGGAGTATTTGAAATTTAGGTATAATATTTACGTAAACTCATGATGTTCATTGGGTTCTTGAGGGGTTTTATTTCAATTTTAACTAGGTAGTATACTTATTTTCCCAAATTTTTTGTAACTATGAATGGGCCCAACCAATCTGGTTTAATATTTAATTTTTAATCATTTTTTGCATTGGTATTATTTTGATTTTATTTAATTACCAAGTCACCCACAACAAATTTTCATGGCCATATTTTTTTTATATGATATTTTAATGTGATCTTGATAGACTCATAAATGTTCAATATTTTGTGTGCATTTTGTAGTCAATTATTCCAATTGATGTAATCATTTTTATCGATATTTATTATATTTTACAATAACCTTGAGAAGAACACACATTGATGGAATTTTAAGTTCAATTGGTATAACTACCTCTATACAATAAACCAATGAAAAAGATGTGGCCTAAATAAGTATATAAATACTAGTACAATATACCCACAAGGCATACACCATCCACTAATGGTAATCTATACATTTAAACTATTTTGCTAAGTATTTTAACAATTGTTTTGTCTGTCACTTTTTCTTGGCCATTACCATATGGGTAATAATATGTGAAAACAATATTTTTTATTTTGTATTTGATGCAAAAGTGTTTCATTATTTTATTTTTAAATGACGAAAAATTATTGATAATTATAGCCAAAGTTATGCCAAAATAAGAGATAATATTGGTCATTAAGAACCTACATATTCCATCCCCTATGGTAAACTCAAGTGGAATTGATTCCACCAATTTGGTAAAATATTTTTTAGTTATGATTATGAATTTGTGGCCACCTGTAGATACTAGGTTTATTTTTACAATTAAATCAAATCCT
The DNA here is from genome assembly GCA_037957365.1 of Torreya grandis. Classification (NCBI taxonomy): domain Eukaryota; kingdom Viridiplantae; phylum Streptophyta; class Pinopsida; order Cupressales; family Taxaceae; genus Torreya; species Torreya grandis. Next base: position 91,602 of record JARHVA010009840.1, read on the forward strand.
CATAAATAAAAAAGACCATTGAAAAACAATTAATTGTAACTCGTGAGATGGAGCATGATTTAAATTTATATATTTATAACATTTTAAACATAATTTAGCATAGTTTTTACATTCATGTTCCATTTTAGGCTAGTAATAACCTTACCATAATAGTTTATGTGACATGGCCTTGCTATTGAAGTGCCCCCCACACTCACTATCATTTATTTATAGAAGTGTGGTTCATGCTTCATCTTTGTTTAGGCATGAAAGTAATTATCCATCAAAAATTCATTTCAACAAGTCATTCCAAATAAAAAAATAATGAAACACCTCACTTTATTGTTTATGTTTTTCATTCCATGTGAACTGATATGATATGCAAGAAATTATAAATGTCAATGTACCATTTTGTATTTGTAGATTTATGTGTAATAGTGAGAATTGCTAAAGCATCCATTTTTTTGATGTAATGGAAGTTTGTCATAACTTATGTATTTTAAAATCTATACAATCATCATTTATATCAAAAGGCATGAAGTGTGTAGCAATGGCCATTGCATCTACATGGTGTTTATCTTTACGTCGGATACTACCAATATAAAATCTATCAAATATTTATTTCAATCCATCCACCATTTATTTATATGAAATTAAATTATATTATTTTGCTTGGTAATTATCGGTAACTTGATTAAAAACCAATTGATAATGTTTAAAGACCTAAATATCCTTGATATGGAGTTTTATGGTATGGATAATCTGATTATTAAGGCCTCATATTCTTTTATATTGTTCGTGTAAAATAAATATAATACATAATAAATTGACATGTATTCACCCTTGGAGGTGAAAATATGATACTTGCACATGTTCTTATATACGTATAGATTGATCAAAGAACATTGTCCATGGATTATGGTATATGTTATATGTGGCTAACTCATCACAAAAAGCCTTAGTAATTGGGAAAGTGTATGGTAATGAAATTGTAACTAGTTGATTACCTATAAATTGGAATTTTATTATTTTTGAGATATAAAATTGAGATCAAATTCTGTAAGTTTCATCATCTATTTATCTATTCAACCTATTAGGTGTGTTTTATTCATGATAAACTTTAAGGGATATTCTTTAATTATAACATGGATATCATTACTAAGCAGATAATGCTATAATTTTTGTATAATAAATACTAATGCTAGACATTTTTTTTCCATTGGAGTATATTTGCATTCATTATCAACCAATTGATGGCTTATATAGTAAATTTCACACTTTTTATGCTCATTATCATATTATGCTAATATAGTCCCCAAGACTTCATTGGTTGTTGATATATAAAGGAGTAATGGTCTATCTCATATTGAAGGCATGGGCACTAATGGATTTGCTAAATATTCCTTGATTATATTAAAAAATTGATGAAAAATGTCATCCCACATATATTTAGTATCATTTTTAAGCAAATGGATGAAAGGTATTGTTTTATTGACTAATTGAGCAATGAAACATAGAATTTCTTGAATTCTATCTTGGTAGCATTCTAATTATTTTAATTGATTTGGTGGTGGAATCTAATATATTTTACCTTTTTTAGATTAACCTCAATGTCCCACTAAGAAATAATGTATCCTAGAAGTGTTTTGAAAGATAACCTGAAAACACATAGATTTAGATTTAATCAGACATTGAATTTTCATAAATGTTCAATTTTTTTCATAAATTTGCAGCATGATCTTGTCAGTGTTTGTATTTTAATAATAAATCATAGACATGATCCTTGATGGTTTTATAAATTAAATCATGTAAAATGTGTTTCATTTCCATTTGATATATTATTATGCATTTTTTAGACCAAAAGGCATGGTAGTATAGCAAAAGATTTCCCATGGGTGGTAAATATTATCTTTTCTTAATCTGTTCAATTAATCCATCCACCACCCATGGGAAATCTTTTGATATACAAAGATTTCCATGATTTAAAATTTATCATAATTGGATGTAGAATTGATAATCATGTTGATATTAGGTCATGGAAAATATTATTTTGGACAAGCTATTTTAGGTCATGATGATCAATGCAACATCAAATGTCACCATTATCATAGTTACAGGTATAATGTTATAAACCCAATTGAAATGTGAAATGGATATAATTAATCATGCATCTAAGATTATTTGGATTTCATATTTGATAAGTAATGCCACCTTGGGATGCATTTTATGAATCTTTTGTTTAACTAGTTTTGCATCTGGATATAGTAATATATTATGAATTACCACTAATGGATCTATTCTAAACATATTTAAATAAGTGAAATAAAATAATTTTAGGTAATAATGTAGGATGTATCGATAAATTTTTCCTTCATCCTCCTACATCATTAGATAAAATAATATGGGTCAAGGATCTTTATCTGTTCCAAAGTTATATTATATTATTTCTTCATTTAACAAAGTGGATTGTTTAAGGATATATGGTGTATTAGGGATAATTTCTGGTATATAATATTGGATATATACATCATTACTCTCACCAAAGTAAACATGAGAAGTGGTATCATGAGGAAACCTATTCTTATGATAGAAGGAAGGGATATCTTCATATGCCCCCTAAGCACTCTAGTAGTGACTCATTATTTAATAACTCATACAATTTCTAAATTTATGGTGAAGAATTATCACTATTAAAATGAGAGTTTACTAATTGTATACCAGTAATATAAGTAGGTATATGCATGCATTCTAATTTGGCTCTTACAAAACAAGGTTTACTATGAGTGCTATGTTATTTACTTGTAGAGTTTTCTAAAAATCCCAAGCCTTATTGATTTGTATTATTTGAAGATAAAATAGGTTGGGTTAAACCTTATTCATTTTTACCTAATCATTGTCCTTTGTAACCATGTTTTCAAAAATATCAAGTGATAAAATCATAACTATAGGATTAGAGTGGAGGATTATTCATTAATTGGATAATTACATAATGTTTTAAGTGATCATTATCCATTATACATGTATAAATAAATCCCTGGTGGATAAATTTTAGGAATTCCTATGAATTATATAGAACTAAATACATTTCATGTATTCAAAGATGCCCTAAAATAAGGTTATAATTTAAATAACTTGGCATAAAGTAGGTAATATACAAGGTCCCATAGTAATATGCAATGTTATCTTCCCCAATACATTTTGTGAAATATTATCAAATAACTTGATTCTCATAGTTGGTGATTGTAAGTCCTTATCCCTAATGCCAAGTAAGAAAAATAAGGATATGTTGTAAATATTAAGACTTGAACCATTGTCCAAAAGTACTCTTTTAACAATTTTATTGCAAACATATACTTGGATGTATAATGGTAACTAATTATTTACAATATGTTGAAGAGGTATGTTATATTTTTAAAAGTAGATATTATGTACAGTCCATTTAATGGAGTTTGTCATGGAGACCACATATGGCGGTTCCACATTGCTTGGTAAGATGGTCATTCATAATGCATCTAAAAGAACATATTTTTAATGAAAATATTTGTGTAATAAATCAAGGATGAAGGTTTTTCAAACACATCATTAGAGTCGTTGGTAGTATTCCATGGAGAAAGGGGTTGTTTCATGCATTCCATTTGATGATTAGTAGTGATATTTAGGATCTCTTTATAAATACTATAATAATAAGGGGTATTCAAGGATGCATACATGTTAAAGCTATTAAATTTTGACTAGATTTGATCATAGTTTTATTTGATTAAGCTATGTATGAAATATAATGATTAATGACTACCATTGCATACTAGATAATGAAGTAATTTAAATATACATCCACATTTATCATGAATAATTACTTCGGAACACATTAAAATATTATTTTAAAGAGTTTTTAAAGTTTATAAATTAGAAATTAGAAATCAACAAGACCCTAAATCAAAGTAAGGTTTGCACAAAGAGACACATATGTAGGCTTCACCAAATATTTAACTATTTTTGTATATGTGGTGTTAATGGTTAAGTTAATATAATAACCTATTCACATGGATGAATAAAAATATTCTAGAGTAGAATAATTAATTGAAAACCTAGATAAATAAATAATCTAAATTAAAGTGTTGAGTTATGCTAAATTAGAAAGTACACTCAAAATAATAGTTTGATTTCATAAATAAGAAGAGATAATACTTAGATTATATAAAAATATGTAGGTAGATCTAAAAAATACATAGGTGGAAATATGTATGGACAATATTAAGATCTAGTTGTCATATTCTTAAAATATTATTTTTGGACGCCTCGACACTTAAGTCAGTCTTGGGACACTTATGTCGACACTTCTATCTATATTTTAACATGATTATCTTATACAAAATATTCACTATATTTAAAAGTAACCACATGGATGATTTTATGTTTTTCATCACCTTTTTTTTTATGTATTTTATTCATATGCACAGGGTTTCGATGATTGTATGTGGATCAAACCCTATATCTTCACCTTAGATCTATGTACCTTTATTAAAATGGGTTAGTGGGCTCAAGGTGTAAATATAACTTCAAGGACCCTGAGCTATCAATGAGTGTTGCCTACATACGAAATACTCCAAGGAGGGCCTCAAAATTATATAGTTATCCCCTAGGTGTTGTCATGTGTGTACAAGAGTACAATATACTATATACAAAAGCATGCAATGATCTAATTTATAACTTGACAAGTACTACTCATGGGATATTATTAAGGTGATTCTAACCTTTAATATGATTGAGCCTATGACTAATATGAAAATAAAAAATAATAAGGTAATATAACTTAGTTGTACAATCAATTGAGTGAGTATGAATAGGTTTATACTTGATATTTACTAGATGAATAATGAGTAGGCTTAGATTTATATTTATATCACATATTTTAAAAATATATCAAAGCAGGGTTCATTAAGACAAATGACCAAACCCATTAGATTTTAATATTTTTAAATTAGATAAAATTTTGAGGACTCGACACTTGATAAGAATCTAGACACTTTTATTGACACAAGTATCACTATGTGGGGCATAGGTGTTCAACATGAGAGGAAGTTGTTGAGGATTATATATATATATATATATATATATATATATATATATATATATATATATATATATATATATATATATATATATATATATATATATATATATATATATATATATATTAAAGATTTTTTTACAGTGTAAGTGTTGGTATATGATATTATTTTCCTACTATTTAATTTATTTAGGTGATATTTCATTGGATATGTTTGTACCACATTCATGAGGATGATGGATTTATGTTTTACTTCTACCTATATTTGAAAAGTTAGTTTCACATGTATGGGATGATTAAAATTCTCTAATCTTCTACCTATTTGTATATATTTATTGTAAACTATTTGATATAGAATGGAATATAGTTTATATATTTTTTGTATGCAATGTTAAAGCTTTCATGGTTGTGATGATAGATTTCTAGAAGGATCTTGGTTGAAGAATCTTCTTAACTCTCATAATATAAATGTGACATCCCCATTGGAATCCACTTAAAAAAACATAATTTATTTATTTATTTAAATAATGTATTCCTTCATTAGATTACACGAGAAAAATATAATTAGTGATCGAGATAAAATATTTTAAATAATTCAATTGTAATATAAGCATGTGACATCTATATGTCACTATTCACTATCATCATGTGAAACAAATCATAATTAAATATAGAAATTAATTAAAGATATATAGCCACTGCTGTCAACGTATAATAAGTAAATAATTAGATCTCATTAGAATAATATCTCAATAATAATGAATACAATATAATATACAAGATACAAGATAGAAAGATCCACAAAGCATGAGTTCCTAGAACTACAGTATCTATAGAAATCTCAAGTGTTGTCTCTAAACAAATATTATTGTGGAGAGGGAGAGCATCATCCAATAATTATTCCATACCAACTACATACTATTGATCCCATGCACAATCTCTCATTAGAAAATGGTCCTCTCTTCATGGATGAGTAGATAGTGATGGTATGGTAATCTAGAGGGACAAACTAGTACCTGTGTGTTGTATGATTTCTAAAAATATGAAGTGTACCATAAAGAAATCTATTATAACATGACATCACACAAATATATAAATTATACACATAAAATGATAATGCCTAACTAGCAATAATTTGATCAAAGTTTTCAATAATTATTGATTTCTAAGATTGGTCAATTTCATACAGACCACTTGATCAGATTATCTTTATCTGATATTGGTGATACTAGCAATCTAGTGAAGTCTATCTTACTACTTACTAAGTACAAACAATATGAGATTTTGATAGTATAATTATAACTAATAGATTCATACAAATTACTTCTTACTAGCATTTATAAAACATGCTAACCATAAAAATAGTCAAAATGCATACATTTAATCCATTAAACATATGAATGAATCTCTACAATATTATTTATCTCATCAATAATAAGTAAATAAGTATAGTTTATACCACCTAGTATAGTCTATGTTTAGACTGCATAATATAATTTTTGTAAGTATAATAAATACATAGTATATTCTATGTCAAAAAATAATATCACAATCCATCATTTTCATGTATACACTACTCATTTTAAATATCTAGTCATAATAAATAAAGTTATACTTTTCACAAAAATATAATATTTCATTTAAACAACATATTACATATTTAGGAGGCTATAAGAATATATAAGTAGTTTTTCATTCTTCAAGAATTTATAACTTAGTCTTTACCAATCAAAAGAACTTTAACTTATAGGCACCTATCACGATACACTAATAGATACTATATATGTAAAATCACTTGTATATATTAATATATTTATAATATGTACATCAAACAAGTTTTTAATATTGTATGTATAAATACCAATAATCAATCATAATGTTTTTAAAGAATTAGATAACTCATAACCAAGTTATACCTCATATCAACATAATTCAAACAATTATTATATTTCTAAAAGACTGTATTCATATGGGTATAGTTTCATATCCCTCAGATTCTTTTACTTATGTTAAAACCCCATTAACTATAAATATAGGCATATGAACCAATACACCCATACATGTTATATATTTATATGAATACTTAAATCCATATGTAGATATATTTTTTACATATATACCCTTGTACATATTAATTTTATTCGTATTATATATCACATGCAAGCACCCAACAATATATAAAAACTATAAACATCGACAGTCATCTAAAATTCAAGACAATAACTTCATATAATTTCAACATCCATTATAACATTCTTATTCACAAGATATATTGTTGATCTTTTATAAGGTAATGGATTTGACAATGTAATACTTCTCCATAGTTTTATCCCTAACTAAATGGGTTTTCAACGTTATCTATTCAAGATGTATATAACTTTGTATTCCTTAAACATCTTAATACAGATAGATTATATTCAGTTATAATGTCATATCAATAGTTTACTTCAATACCTCATCATGAAGATCATTTTAATACACTAGAGTAATAATATAATAATGATTTAATCCCGATACCTCATAGAATAATGATAGTGATATGAGTATCATAATGCAATCTATGAAAATGGTATAACTGACATAGTTAGACTAAATATATAGTATGCAATATATTTAGTAATAGTCGATACATCAAATCCAGTTATTTAGTAATGCAATTAATAGCACAAAAAAAATTATTGATGTGCAAGTTAACTACATCTACCTTTATATATACCACATAACTAGTTAGTCGCAATTTTATGATCTTTTTAATGAACTAAGGCTATATCCATCACTTATCAGACTTTATCGAATTTACACAATGTATGACACCAGTTTACACATTATTTATTATTTATATAGATAAAAGCATAATTTGAATAAGTGATTACTTAGAATAAGAGTCTAATAACACATTATTGCTATGTCACATATAAACATAAACATACTTATCTATTTGACCCTTAAGTCCACCATTTAAACAATGATTTTTATTGAGGATGTCAAACCTGAAATTTATTATGTTATCAAAGTACTACATATTCTTTATGTGTTTTTTGTAAGGAATTAAGCTTCCACGTTTTGCAGAAAATCATTTTGTAATATGACTAGAATAGGGGTTGGGTCCGATTCTCTCCATAAAATAGTCTAGTGAGGATAGTAGATCATGGAATGGCCTATTATAGGCCTACTGCCAAGCTTGTTATATCATTTCTATTAGCATAAAACATCAATGTAATTTTTCAATATAATGTAATTTATTTGTTTATCATAAAATATACATGCCCAAGAAATTATAAAGTCGCCACTACTGTGAGCATGTAACCATCTTCCCATAGACGTAGAGAAGCATGTGACCCAATGTATCCTACTCCACCAATGACTAAAATGTGTTGAACACCACCTTCATGCTTAGATAACTCATGGTGAATGGTGTAAATAGTGTGGGAGGAATGTTGTAGCATGATCATAAACAAATAAGAGAGACTGCTACAGAAACTTTCAGTGTTGTGTTTGTCTTCGGCTTTGAGACACCATAATCCATTGATGCAGAAAAGCTCTTACAGAAAGTCTACAATCGGAACAAACACAGGAAGAGGGGAAGGTACAAATAATTACAGGTTTGTGTATGTTTTAATAGACAGCGTGACCACACCTCATCGCTACCACACGGTTAATATCAAATCGTATCTCTGTACGATGCTTTTAATTTATATCCTTTAGCTTTCAAGTGGGTCCGCGAACATTTTTGACCAGACGTCTAATCTTTACAGCTGTTAAAGTTTTAGCCAGGCAGGACCCTCTTTTCTTTTCTTTTCACTTTTTATTCGCGGGGTTAATACCGTAGAGCACTCATGAAAGGGATCGTAATTATCCTTTGGTTCTAAATTTTGTTAAATTATTATTGTAACATTAAGGTAATTTTGATGCAAATTAACGTAATCAAAGTTTGAAATTTTTTGGGTCTTCATATTTTATGTTGTATTTGTCTTAAAATGCATTTAATTTTGGAACACTTCACATCATATTAACAAAAAAAAATATGAATGTGTTACATCTTCGATACATTACAATGGCTTCAAACATATTTATTTATTTTCGCTCTGTTGCTGCGTCTTGTAGTAGACTTGCTTAGACATTGTCAATTGTATGTACCACGGTTGGGCCCTCCACATTTAGCAGACATTGCTCTCTGTGGACCTACAAATTTAGCAAAATTTAATAATAGAACTAATCTCGTACCTCCTTATTAATTTAGCAAAATTTAACTACTTGTTTACAGATTAGGATTTTGACAAATGTTTTTGGTTTTTTTTATTTTTTATTATTATTATTTTTTTAAGTCATTATACATACCCTGCCCCTCTCTCTCTCTATATATATATACATATAAAATTAGGGCATTACTAATGTTATATGTTGAAGCTTTGATGGATTATAGAGATAATTTAAAACTTCTAAAGATCATGCAGATCCCTTCATAATACTATGATCTACATATCCTTAATCATATTATTAGGTGCTTGAATTGTGGTATTCAATATCTATATAATATTACTATAGATATCTGTATAATATATATAATAAATGGTTTACTATGATATGTTGGACTCATGTAAATTTACTACAATCTATATATTGAATTGTGGTTTTTATGTTGTAGATATATTTATAATACTATGGTATATAGCTCCTGTTTTGTTTTCATATGGATGATATTACTCACTAATTTATAATTTGTTAAAACTATATGTCAAAATTATATACTAAATCACCAAAATTGTAAAGTATATAAATACACCACATCAGTCTATTCCTAAACACACACACACACACACACACACACACACAATTACGTATTCATATACAAAATTTATATAACAACATCTACCTATCCAATGTGTCACAAAAGTTTGATTTACAAAAAATTCTTCATTTTCCCCTCTTACTTCCTTCTCCTCCTCCTTCCTTTTTCTTCTCTTACTTCCATCTCTATGTTGTGCTTTCTTTTAAAACTTGTCTTTTATTTTCTTCATGATTTTTCTTCTTCTTTGTTTTATTCTTTTCATATATATATATATATATATATATATATATATATATATATATTCCAATTTTTTTTTAAGTATAAAATATTTTAGATAATTATAACATAATTGAAAATTTATAACACCATTAAAATAATGATAATTGTTTATATTAAGCCATTATTTATTAATATTAAGATGTTATTTATCTATATTAAGGTATTAAGACTTATAATCATATTTTTTAATATCATTAAGATAACTAGCTTATGTTCTCAACATTACTAAGATATGTTGGTTAATCTACATATGGTAGTATTAAATACTAGTCACATAAAATTGTATTTTTGAAATCAATAATAGTCATGAACACATTAGCATGACATAGACATAATCACATAATATTGATTCATCTAAGCATAAATCTAAGCTAACACACACAACTAATCTTTTATAAATCATTTTGTAAATGTAACAATATCAAAATATACTAATGCTAACAATTCTAACCATGCATATAATGAGATTTATTTAATGTGATGTGTGTAAGGTTCTAACTGTTCCTTTATCATCCCCCATCTCCATATACATCACCCTCTCTGATGATGTTTTTCCTTTATCATAATTTGAGGGATGGATCTTTCTTGCATCTAACTCATGATAAATAGGTAGTTAGTACATAACATATATATATATATATATATATATATATATATATATATATATATATATATATATATATATATATATATATATATATATATATATATATAATACAACTGAAATAACAAATCAATATGATAATAATGTAAGAATATATATTATAGCTAACTCATAGCAATACAATTATATAATCTAACTAATATTCAACTTCTCCAGAACAATATATGACTTACAATTTAGTTAGTAATAATCAAATCAAATTATCATCTATAAAAAATATATAGATAATTAAGTAAATTTACTTAAGAAAAAATTGGAATGTAATAGTTAAAACAATCTTCAACTACCATTTTTCCAACTGCAATTTTTTCTATTATTTTTCTACCCCTTAAATAAGTTGTATGGTTCCTTTCCAAATTTAAGTTTTTTTTCATATTCAAAACTTCTATTATAGAGATTTTTTGGTTTGAGTATGCTTATATATGTTGTATTTAGATCTAATAAATCATAATGATTTGCATTTGAGTTGATTAGATATGTTGTATTGACCATACATTTTTTTGGAGAAATTTTAATTGTTTTTCATAAAATTATGACTATTTTGTAGAACAATTTTTTCTTCATAGGTCTCTGATTCAAAAAATTCTTTCACTGATGGAAAGAAGACTTCGACAAGTTTTCAAAATGTGGTCATAATAAAGATTTTGATCAATATCCAAGGAGATATGAAGCTATGAAGTTGATCTTATGATTTAATTTTTCTATAATTTCTTTATGCGTGATCAAAGAAAAAAATCAAATGTTGTATTTAAAGTGAAAAATCAATGTATAAGATTGATCTATGTGGAATATTGTTATTTCCCTTTGTTGTAAGTTTCCTTCAAATCCACTTTTTCTAGATCTGATAGAAATAGTTTAATTTTATCCAAGTATTTAATATTTTTTGGTGTAATATTTTATTTTTGACCCATTTATGATTGGGTAACCTTGTTAAAACTATATCTTTTGGTTAGTAACTCAAAATTGAGTGTTATTTTTACAAAAATGTATGTTTTTTATGATCGATCTATTAGTGCCATTTATTTTGTAAAAATGCACTCAAATATGAATTACCAAATTTAAGGGGGGATATACAATAACTATGAAAAATTTGCTCTCTTATTACAATTTTGGATACTTTTACAACTATGATCTACATACTATTTGCATGAGCTTTAGCCCACATTAATCTTTCATGACCCACATTGTATTGTTTATGCCACTTTTGCACTTTGTATTATTAAAAACATATTTTTAGTTGAGTCTAATGTTTTTTATATGTACTTTATATGTTATTGTGTTTGGTAGTTGATCATTTCAGGTATATTTTTGTATATACAATTTTTTTTGTCATTTGCCACACTCTTTCATCAGCCTACGACATGATCTATTCCAATTTGTGTATTGAAACTTTGACACACCTGTAGTTTATATCATGTTTCTATCAAGACCCCCTTTTTAATGGCTTATCTTCTTCTTTGGAGACACTTATTTTCTCTCTTATTTTTGGAGCAACTCTTATGATTGGTGATGAATTTTTTGATAAGTCAACAATCTCTTTTTATGGAGCTATTTTAGTGAAGCTTAGTTTCTGCTTTGTTTTCATTTAGTGTTTATTAGAATATATTCTACTCACATTGAATTATAAAGTGTCATGAGAGATTTGTTGATTTAGTCTTGTCTACCTTCATGCATTTGTGTGTTATATTTTAGACACTTTTCACTCCTTCAATTGCTTATCTCTCTCGTCACCACTTGGTTCCATTCTCTTTGAAAGACCTTATCTATATTCTTGACTTTACTTATTTATATTTGACAGTGTTCCATATCATATGAAGCTATTCTAGTGCATATAGTGTTATCTTTTTTGGTGTTTGAGTAGTGGATTCATATCACTTGTGTACACATTTTTCATCCACTCGACCTATTTAACATTATGTGCGAGGCGGGGCGGCAGAGGGGCGGTTTAATATACAACTTATTTTTCATCACTCTATCTAGTCAGTAGTATAGGGGGTGCGGTGTAGAACCTATTTATTAAGTGTTGAGTGTCCCTTGCATCTAGAAGTAATTTTTTGTATTCTTGACATTGCTGACAATATTTTTGATTGGAGTTATTCTAGTGAAGTCTAGTGTCAGTTGTTTTTGTGATCGAGTAGTGGATTCAGACCACTCATGCATGTTGAGTTTGTTTGTGACTTTTGATTACTTGGAGTGTGGATGATTTAGCATCATGTTTAGGGGGATTTCTATCTCTCTCTTATTCTTTTCTATCTCTCTTCTTCTTTTCTCTCTTTTGGGGGAAAGTTTTTCTTATGGGTTTTCTTTTTTTTATCTACTTTACGAGAATTATATATATATTTTGTTTTTTTTTAGTATTTTTTGGATTCTTTCTTTGTACATGGATATCTTATTTAGGGACTTTGTTTGTTATAACTCATATGGAGATTTTTTACTTGACTCCATGGCCTTCTTGGTGATTCTTATAATTAAATTAGTGTGGCAACCCCACCAATCTTTGTGCTCACTTTTCACCATCTTGGTGGAGGGTGTTCAAACAATGTTTCTTCAGTTTTATCAATTTATCTAGTATTTTAGAGCATAGTGTTTATGTTCAGTGATCCTCATATTCAACACCATTTCTACTTTGGCATGGTAGTTACAACAATATGACATCTATGTACTCGACATTCATGTACTCCGTCAATATGTATCGGTGTCTATACGGACATGTGGATTCACATTGCATCTTATATTTTACCCACCTAAGCTAAGTTTAAGGGGAGTTGTTGGTGTAAGATATTACTTACCTGCTCTTCAGCTTATTTAAGTGTTATTTTATTGGAGATGTTTATCCCACATTTATGAGGATTATGGGTTTATGCCTTAACCCTATCTATATTGAGGAAGTTAGTCCCAAATGAATGGGATGATTAGGATCCTCCAATATTCTACCTATTTTTACATCTCTATTGTAAATTATTTGATATAAAATGGAATATACTTGATTTATTTTTTGTGTGCAATGTTGAAGTTTCTATCGTTGTGGTAATGGATTTATGGAGAGATCTTGGTTGAAGAGTCTTATTAATTATATCAATAAGAGATCTGAGTCATCACAAATGATAGTAACAGGGCATAAGATAAACATTTAAGAACAACAAAATGGTGAATGCAAGCTTTTCAACAACAAGGAGGCCTTAAACTGAGAGGTAAATCCCTGATAGATATTTGTCAAATATATATAATTGAAATAATATTTTTTAATTTTAAAATATCCACATGCAATTATATATATATATATATAACTTTTCATTTAAAAAAAAATTCCAACACGAAAAATGTTGGAAGAATCAATCTCAATCAAATTAATGGTTAAAAACAAAAATAATTTGAAAAAAAAAAACCAAAATTAGTTTTTAAAGTATTGCAATAGATTATAATTAAGTATATTGAGTTATCAACAACTTGCTTGTGAATAATCCCTTTTCAAATATATACGACCAAGTTTAAAATGGGCACCTATTTTACACACTGGGCACCTTGTTTGATATGGGAATCCATTTGCAATATAACCGAAGTTTTTAATTCTCGTGTGTCGAGTCTTGCCAAGTCCAAACACTTCTTATTAATTATTAGTTTATGATTAATAATTTAATGGTTATTTTTCATTGGTCCTATATTTTTTTCCATTTTAGTGAACGTTACTCTCGATTTCCAGAACTTCCCATCTCGTTCCAGGAATTTTTATACTAGATGGTAGACTTATCTGATATGAGATTTAAAGACTATTTAAATCTTCCGCGCAAACATAATTGCATTAAGTTGGACATCATAACAGACTTAAAATAGTTCATTGATATTTAATTGGGTACTATAAATTTAGAAAAGTGTTGTCTACTTTGATCTATCAAATATGTTATATGTTTAGCAGTCCCATGACAACAATATACATAATATTGTTCGCAATTTTTTTTTGGTATTAATTCCAAACTAGATTCAAATAAACAAATGTTTTATAAGAAAGATGAGACTTGACTTTTATTGGTAGTTAAAAAAAAACCATTACAGGACCCCAAAAAAAACATGTCGAATGAAATTGGGTAACTTTAAAGTGTCACAGTAAGTTTATAAGTTAGTTGAATTTAATATTTTTCCATTTGTTTCAAGCATACAAAGCCAAATTTTAATTATTTAAATAAAAGGAAAGATTATTGTCATTCCCGGTGATTACAACTTAATAAGACTTCATATAATCCTATTCGTGGCAGCAACATCTCTCATGGAGAAACGGATAAATGATTATTTATTTCACTTAGTAATTTTTTATAACCTAACAAGCATACTCTTCTTGGTAACCAATTCTACGTTCTAGTTTAATTAAAAGTAGATTCAAAAAATTTACTCGTTGAAGATTCCTCCATATGAAAATACTTTGTTATAATGTGTGTGGCCTCACTAAAACATCAAGAAAGATCTCTCTATGGACCTCAGGTTAATGATTAGTAGCTTCTATATCATCTATCACTGATTTTTTAATAATAAAATGCAGTAAAAATTATTTATTACAGCACATCACAATGTGTTTTTTCCTCGTGAAGCAATATAGGTCGATGCTTCCATTATAATTTACAAAGTTATCTTTAAATATAAAAGATTATTTTCAGTAGAACATAATACATTGCTTAATATGGATCATGTTTGATATTGAAGTCTATATTTTGGGTCTTCAAATAAATTATGTTTGTAATTGAGGTAATAGATAAATAAGGAAATTTATCTAAATTAATAAATATGAAGTATAATTTTTTTTCAAAATCATTTAGGCCTATTTTAATCTAACTATGGGAGGAATTTGAATACCATGAAACTTTTATTTATATGGTCCAATTTGTATATTGGGAATGACTGTGTATTCAAATGGTTGGATTGTGTATGTTATCTTAGCAACAAATATTTAAATTTTAATTTTTTGAAAGTTAAAATTTCAAGGTACAGTAATGGAGGTTCTTTCCAACCAATTCTTTATAACCTTTTTTTATATGAAGTGATGGGTTACTAAAAAAATGCATATACTAATTGTTCATGAGAACATCTTTTTTCAATATGAAGGCACCATTCAAATCATTTCTAGAATATTAATTTTACCACTTAACCTTGCATATTTATATAGTTAAATCTTATGGTCGAATAAACTATCTAGCATACTAATTTATTTATTATATAATATGATTAATAGGTGGAAAAGGTTAGAAATTGGTTGAATTTTGATTTCATGAAGAAACTATCAAGAGTCTCATTTCTTATTGAACTCAACTAGTTTTATATATATTTCAAATATAAGCTCGTCATCCTTAAAAAAAAATTTACTTCATAAACATACATGTAATTAAGAGAGCTTAAATCCACCCTCTTTCATATAATTAAAATTAAATATAAAAATTATAAAAAATGTACCAGAGTTGTATGTGTCAATCTTTCTAGAAAGGAAATCAAAATTCAAAATTCTCATAATCAACTTACTAAGCTCTATGATATATTTTCCATTAAAAATTAATGTTTCAATATAATCAACTTACTAAGCTCTATGATATATTTTCCACTAAAAATTAATGTTTCAATCTAAAGAATATTTTATGGAACATTCTCTTGAGCCCTTCAATAAATCATTGATGTATTACCTTAAAATATTAGTCCCTTAGGTTAAAAACATTTGTGATGTATCTATTTACTTAAATGAGATTTGTGTGGAACTTATAGTTTCCAATGCTCAATGTGTTATTCCAATCCTTCTCAAGTACAAAGGTTTATTCTATTCAACTTCTATGGAAAGTGTTCCATTGATGTCACAGGGTGTTGATTGGTAGTGTATTTTACCCATATAAATTATAAGAGAAAAAGTGGATTGGAGGTCCTTTAACCTCCATCACTAGAGCCTTTTGTATGCAAATCACTCTTAAATAAGGATGATTTACATCATCCTACTAGTGTTACAAATTATAATGGTGTATTTTAAATTTTAATGTTAATTTATATATTTAATTTTTTTTTTTTTTTTTATAAATTTAAATTTAAATTTTCAAATTTATTCTTTTGTGGCACTCTGGCTTTAACACATGATATTTGGGCATCTCTATTTGATGGTGAGTGAATGGAAATGAAATATTTTTTAATTTTAAAGTATCATTTGTAATTTAACTTTTTATTTTTGACTTAATAAATTATGATATTTTATAAATAAAAATGTATTATAATTTTTAGAAATAACTTTTTTTCCTTAATTTAAATTATTGTTCAATAATTTATATGTGTACATGTATGTGTGTGTGCGTGCGCGCACGCGCGCGTGTTATTTATTGGACTTTCTAATTATACATTAGTATTTTTTTAATGTTATTCATTTTAAATGTAGGGAACTGCTAGAATAAAAGTGTATATTTTATCTATAAATATTTATGTAAAATAAAAAATATATATTATAAAAAAAATTAAACATAAAAATTGTTTTAATAAATTCTATAATTTAATATATTTTATGTTTTAAAGTGAGACATGTAAATATTCAATACTTTCCAAGCAAATGTCCTTATTCATTTACATATACAATTCTAAAATTTCTAGATTAAAATATTTATGTTATATTAAGCAATGAATTTAGAATGTAGTTATATGAATATGATTGAGGTCTTGGATAATTGTACGAGGTCCTTTATGAAAGGAAGTTTAATTATATTGTGATTAGTAAATTTGATTTGAAAAATAAATCTTCCAATGCTTCAACACTATGCTTTTTCTATTTATGATATATACCATCATTTGTGTCAAATAATAATCTTAATTGTTTTAGGTTCTTTAAAGATCTCCAATTAATTCATCAACAATTAATTTTTTTTTTAATTTTTTAACATTGTCTTATAAATATTTATAAAATATTTTAAATATTGATGCTTATTTTAATTATGAAAAATCCAATCTAATTATTATCAAATATTTAATTTTATATTATAATATAAAAAATAATAATTTTACAAATTTTAAATAAATTATTATTTTTAAATATAACTTAATTTTATAAATATTTTATCTTCATTTTAAAAAGTTGGTCGAATGTGTTTCCAGCTATATGCTCAACTCCAACAATAAATAATATTCATACCCATGTAATAGTTACATTGTAGACCCCCACGTTTATATATGGATTGACACCTATTTCAGCTCTTTATGTAGAGCAATGTTATGAATAAAAAATCATTATTATCCTCTTTAATGCATACAAAAGAGGATAAGGGAAAGGTCTTTATTTTCCATAATTTTAAGTTTGTCCAACTATTTGAAGGTAGGGCTTTGATTTTATGGTTACGATGAACAAGTTAACTCTCTTAAAATTTATTTGAAAGCACGAATTGAAAGATGGGAATAGAAGAATCAATTAAAAGAATATGTTTTTGAACCGTTTTGAGATAACAAAATTTACTAATCTTAGTATCTCGTTTGGTAGCCCTTTAGAGTTTTTGTTCATTTCTTGAAAAAAATTCTTTTATATTTTGAAAATTTTGGTTGATGTACCTTAATTAAAGCTCTGAAAATATCCACAAAGACATTTGGATCATTTAAGATGCATTATCCTATTATAATTTTTAAATATGTTTATCAATTGAGTTCCTATACTTGTGAAATGTTTTCCAACTAGAGTTTAGGTTTTGTATTGTTATCTTAAGATATTTAATGTTCTCCTTTAATTTTCTCTCGTATTTAATTGTTGAGACATCTAATAACTATTATATGATTTTATATTATATTAGTATTTTGTATCGAGGTGTATGTATTTATAATTTGGTGTCAATTTTTTTTGGTTTGAGCATTAATATATTTTGAGGGTTATTATTGGATGAAAATATAAATATTACCAAATTTAATGTGTTTTTAAATTAAAAAAAAAAAAAAAAACTTGATGTAGGTCATTAGATTTAGAGGAAACTCATTTAATACTACATTTTGAAATGAATCAAAAAATATATTTAAAAGAGACTAATTAATAGAGTTATGAAAAAAATAAAATAAAAAACACAAGAATTTTCAAATGAATTAGATGTTTATTTCATAATATGACTATAAAATCTTGTTTCAAAATATTATAACATAATATATTTTAACACTTAAAATCTTAATATTAGAGAAACAACAAGAATAGTTTAAAATTCTAGTGAAGGTTCAATAATATCATCCACACTAAAAAAATAACAATATCTATAACAAAAAATATATAAAAACTCCATAAGATCTAGGATTCATTCCAAAAATTATAAATGAGAGGGACGAATTTGCACCAATCTAAAAAATATCATGCTAACTAATAATAGTCTTATATCATTTCAACTAGAAAATTTTGATTAACAGATAAATGTCTATAATCAACTTCATGAGCTCTATTTTACACAAAACAACTTTAAAATTGATTTATTCATTTATACTAATGAAAAAACAAATACATATTTTCTCTTATAACCTAAGGAAGACCTGAATTGTGCTATCCAAAATAAATCTATAATATTCTTTAAAATTGTATCTTAATATCAATTATTAATGTACAATGTTTGATTCATTTCATTATAGAATGGGAAACAATCATTCTATACATTATTTTATGTGTTGTAATTTTCAATGTTGTTACACTCATGCCATTCCATTTTTCAATAAAATATTATACAATAAAAGTGATATGCATGAAAGCTAAGTTGAATAATCACTTCAGTGATATTTCAAGTTGAAACTATAGGTTAAATATGATGATCTACTTTTAGGTTGATTGAACATCATACGAACCACTTTTAAACTTATTACAGGTTAGACATAACTATCACATACCTTCATAGTCAAGGATAACCTTTTCAAAAGGTTAAAAATTTCTTTTTTTTAACCTTGTTATCCTTTGATTGAGGTAATAAATTATTACCTTTTTACTTTCACAAGTTTTACCGACATAAAATACTTAGTCAATGGCATGTCTACAAATGTAAACATCCTATTGAAACTATTATATAATCTTATTAATTAGATTTTATACATCCCATATGGATATAAACTTTAATTTTTTTACATATTTTATAATACACTCAATCTTTATATGAGAATATTTTAAACTTTTGATGAATTCATTCTCCACTAGCACTAAGGACATCATGTTTTTCTTGTTAAAAAGGTGAAACCCTTGGTAACTTTGATAGAATTAGGTGAATGAGAGTCATTTAAAAAATAATAATTAATCACTTTATGATCACTCTGATATGTTTTAAATCAAGGTTAACATTTAATTTCATATTATAGATTATATGATATCGAAGTTTATAATTAATGGATTTAATCATAGTTTAATGTGAAATCTACAAATTAACATATTCATAGTGGTTGTTTTTATTTTAAAGTTAACATATGATCCACAATATGTTAAAATATTGTGAGCATGAAAAGGTGGATATCTGAAGAGATAAAGTGGACTAAAATTTTCAATGTATCTACACTTTTTGTTGATGCCACCTTGAGAACAAAATAGACCCCCATGACTATGTGGATTCATGATGACCCAAACCTAAACTTGAAATAATTTACATGTATATAATTTACATGTAGTTAAATGCTTGACAACCCTATCCTTATTACATCACCAACTTTTGTTATATTCTTAAAAAATGTATCAACAAGTGTGAACAATAAAAATTACAACGGTACACCACTACTAGTGCATCTCTCATGAACTTAAGTAGAATAATTATAGTAAATGTAAACTATTTACAAAATATTTTGATTACATACTTGAATTTTAATTTAAATATATTACTAACTCTGGATAATTATGAAAATAATTTAATTGAATAAATATTAATCTTACACTCATATTTAATCAACATTATATTTACCATATTAATAGGTCAATGGTAAGAAACTTGAATAGAAGCAGTGCTAAAAATCTTGAATAGAAGTTGGTTAAATAGAAACAATCAATATTAAGATTTAACTCATATTAAAAAATTATGGTAAAATTGTAAGTCTAAGTTATTAGAGCATTATTTTGAATATAAATTTCAAAAAACCCACATCTTGATCCAAGTTGATATCACATATTAATTTATGATCGTCAATAATTTCACCTTAGCATTAATTACCCTATTAAAGTAGTGAAAGGTATGATTTAGTGGCCTTATGTCCTTTATTAGGTACTTAATCGATCATCCTTTCCTTTTTTTATCTATACCCAAATGACACTATCCACATCAATGTCTTGTTTAATTTCATCTGATTTGATCCATGTTTTATTAATCATCAAATAATATTGATACAATGCTTCACCTTATTCTCTCCCTGATGGTTTACAATATTGAATCCTCATATTATTAGACATATTCTTACCTTCTGATTTGAGGTAAATATCCCCATATACCATTCCCATCTATATATTTTCATTTTCATTTGTTGTTCATAATAGAAGCATTTGTCCCACATACACAAGATGCTTTTTAAGATCTTCCAAAAATAGGCCCAACATAAATTTTTTTTTTTTGGATACATTTATTAATGTAATATTGTCTATGAAAATATGTGGCTCTCATTATTTCGTCATATATTGTTTGTGGCCAAAAAAATATTTGACATCCTACTACAATTTACAAATGGTCTATCCAAAGGACACAAAACATTTTCCCAATAGGTTATCTTTGGAATCCAATATTCTCTACCTCTGTATGTTGGATGTTTTCTCAATGTTAAATATATGTTTTTATTCCATTTTTAGATCTCCCATTTATTTGATTTCTTTTAAAGATGTTAGATGAGACTACCCTTCTAGCAAGTTTGGTTCACCATTATCTCTCATATGCCTATTTGGCATTGGACAAGACCATTGGAAATACTTTATTATTTTTTTATATTCCTTCACTAGTATGTCATCTATAACATGGAACCTGAACTTATTTGGTTTTATACACTCACTATCTTGTAGTTTCCATCCAACAAGTGTGGTTCCATAAAGGCCTTGAATTTAGACACTTCCTCAATAAAGTGAGTGAATGTACTTGACCTGTCTTGGTATGATTTTTAGGTTTCCATTATATGTGGAAAAGAAAATGTGTCTAATTTTTTATAATTATGTTTTTACTCTACTAAAATTTCCATCTATATCCTCAAAAGTGTGTTACACTAGTATGAATCTTGCATACAAAATGTTGAATACCCTACTTATTATCAGCATTGATGCAAATGAAAATAATGTAAGATTGTTATTGTCACTCAAAACATTATCCATTTTAAAATAGAGGATCAGTGGATTTTTTAATATAGTAATTATACTATCAACACTGATTTCTTTAAAATGTAAAACTTTTTCCTTATACCTTTTACATTTTTTCATGCACTTCATTTTTCATACAATGGTTCTTTGGATAATCCAAAACTATAAAATAAATCACCATACTCATAAAGGATTGGTTATTAAAGCTTCTTAATACATGAAGTCAATGGTGTGACTATGTATTTTGCTTCACATTCAAAAAATGGTAGGCCAAAAGGGCCAAAACCATCAATCTTGTGTCCATGTGTTAGCATATCAGTCAAATAACTAGAAGATTCATAACATTACCTATTAAAATTAATTTTTTGCTCATCCTTGGTATGGAAATTTTCATTTTGTCTATTTTATCATGCATAATTTTGAATAATCCATGAGACTATTCATTTGATTATAATCTATGGGAATAGTAATGTGCACAACAACTTTGAATGTATTCATTGTGCCATGTTTGTTCCTCTTTATGTTTTGAAAGTGCTTTTGGGCATGTGGTGGATCTACATTTTTTGTACAAATCTATACACTTATCACCCTTAAGAAATAATTTATTACTTGTAATCTAAACATGTTGAAATCTTTTGTTCATTATCCTTTTGAAACATAGATGTGACACTAGAGTGATTTTCATTAATTTGAACTCCTCGTTACACTTATTTCATAATAAATTAAAGGTATAGAATGTTGGAAGAATCCTTTGTGTAACTTTTATTCCATATTGTCTTATAGAATGATTTAAAGGTATAGAAATGTTTAAATTTATCTTAGTTATTCTTGATATGAAAGTGATTTTTATGGTGATATTTAACATTTCTTTCTATTTCTCAGTGTTACCATTTACACCACACTAGTCACTATTTATCCAATCTAATTTATGACTATATAAGGTGATCCTTGGGTACCCATAAGTTTTGTGCCATATATTTTTATAGATATCCATCCCATAAAATTTCATTTTATGTACCTCCATATATTTATTTTCCACATTAAAGATGGCATTTTTTGTTAATGCATCTAACACAAAATTATTTTTGTCTTCTTCTTTCATGGCTCTAGTTTTACGCCATAGATATATGATTGAAGCAAGAGGAATTTTTTTGAGACAATTATATTTTCAACAATTATTTTTTCACAATCACCACTTCATCCAAACAAATATACCATTTTATATCCTCTTCAACATTTATAAATGATTAACGAGCTAGAGGGCATTCAATTTTTTTATATTATTTTAGAGTTTTTTAATCACCTTTTTGGAATGATTATAATTAGTGGAAAAAAAATAAAATGGATATACCAACTAGGGTTATTGATATTCTAATGCATACCACATGTTGACCTTAACCTCATTTAGACTTGTTTGAATATGAAATCTATAGAAGAATCATTTATGTTGGCCAATTACCTAGTAGGCCATTATATGAGAGATACTTAAAATAGGGAGCATCCTTTGTGAAGAGAGATAAATGCTATATCAATATGCACACCAAATGTGTTTTCATCCAATCCTTTATATTATACCATATCTCCTTTAATTATATTTTTTATTTTTCTCTTTGTAACATATATGCTCATAGATGAGCACAAATGGATCAATTGCGTAGCAACTCCCATGAAATTTAAATTATGGTCATCATTATTTATAAGGTACAAACCATCCAATTAAACACTCCCATTATTAACCATAAGGTCACTTATTGTTTCACATAAAATCAAATGTTTTATTAGCCAAGCTATAAATTTATTGGGTTGTAGCAAGTTTGAGAAATCAGAACATAAATTTACCATATTTTTTAGAATTAAAACAAACATCAATGATCCTAATCTCTATTCATGAATTTTATGATCTTCTAGTGCATGAGTTATACAATCTTGGGCTATGGCATCGTCTCCACTAGTAAATTTGTATTTGAAAACAATATTATATGTGATAAAATTAGTCTTATCTTTATGTCCTATATAATTGATGGTGATCACTGCTATCATTTCAATCTCCCTCTCCCATAGCACTATAATCCTTTGGGTCAGTAAAGATGTAATTAGTATGAACATGGGGAATAGATGAATCTACATACTTTAATCATTCACTCTCTTCCCATCTAACGTAGTATCCTTTATTCTTGACATCTACCAAGATTTCAAATTTATCAATTAAATAAGGTAATTGTACGTTTCCATCCAATACTATGTCAACACTGACAATAGTAAATTCTCTTCCCACATCTATATAATGTACTCTCCTCCTGCTTGGATACACTCTTCCTTATGCAACTTTTGGGCATTTCCAAATTAATTCCAATTGATCATCCTCTCCAAATAAAAGAGACATTGATGCTTTAGTAAAAAAAATTGATGTGAGATGAAATCAAATCTATAAAACCCTATTAGATAAAAAATTAAACATAGATGTGATATGAAAGTGAAAATATATAATAATTTTGAAATGTACTATATAGTGTCTCATGTAAGGATATTGTGTTGCTATGAATGAATATATATATATATATATATATATATATATATATATATATATATATATATATATATATATATATATATATATATATATATATATATATATATATATATATATATATATATATATATATATATATATAAGAAGAACATGTGAGTAAGGTGATATGTTAAAATAAATAATGTCTTTGATGCATCATTGATCTCAATGTATCAAGAAAATAATGGGACATTATCATCTTAATTACCATCAGCTAAAAATAAGATTGAAACACTTTAAAATTTTGTGTAACAACATCTTTATTATTAAATTAGGTGGGATCCTTTATTACCCACTCAAGTTCATATGCCAAACATTCATAATCTATTGACCAAATTATGGGAATTCAAGATTAACTTGTGCCAACAACCTAAATGGATATAGGTGTCATCTGAAAAAATATAGCTAACTATTAAAACATGACATAAAACTACATAAAATAATTGATTGTTCAAATAATGGCATTTAACTACAAAGAATAGATGACTCTTTTATTGGAAATCATTGGTGTATCTATTAATCACAAAAAATTATATATATATATATATATATATATATATATATATATATATATATATATATATATATATATATATATATATATATATATATATATTCTCTAATGTTTCTTGATTTGAGGATATTTTTATAAATACTTTTTTAGAAAGTCTATAATAGGATATTTTTAGAAATATTAATTTGAATTCTTAGATAGAAAGATTAATCTGACTTAATTGCATAAAAATATACTACACAATTTTTTTTAAAAGTTCAAATAAAACTTATAAAATATTACAAAAGAATCAAAAAAATTTAAATTTTAAATAAAAAATAAAAAATGCCAAAAAATAAATGGAACAAAATATATCAAAAAATATGTAACATGAAAAAATAAATAAATATAACACAAATATAACCTAATTATATATCTTAAAAAATTATTTATACATGAAACAAATTGATTGTAATCCTATTAATATATTCATATAAAATAGGTTGTTTCATAAAAATTATTATAAACTTTCATTTATTCATATAAGAAACATGGATTCTCTAAAGGAAATAACAAAAAAATTATTAAACTCTACGATCTATAATTTAAATAACTATTTATTTTTTTTCCCACAAATGACACCCCAAAAGATTAAAATTTTGGGGAGTAAAATTGTTGTGACCAACACACCCCTATTTTAAAAATTAAAATGGAGATCCACTTGCTTGCTTAAAACATGAAAAGAATGGATTTTAATAAAATCTTAATTTTATTAATCAAGAATAGTCTATAAAGCTTTACCTTAGATTTTATGTTATGATAACAAAATTCTAAAAGGTTTAAGTGAATAAAAGCTTTATTTTTTGTTAAATTGACCTTAAATTTGGAAAAAGTGAACATGGCTAACTTGGTTATTTTATGTGTTTGGCAGGTCCATGCATCTCAAATTTTGTAGAATTGCATGGAAATTCAAATTAAAGAATAGCTTATTTGGGGACCCTTATAATTAATTTATCAATATTATACAACATTTCATGCCCATATGTCATGGTAAGCCTAAATTTTGATATTTGAATTAACCCACATCAATCTAGGGTCACTCATAATGAATTGCACAATATCAAATAGTTTTGTGAAGAAATAATTTTCAACATGTCTTCACCTCACACATATATGGGTCTTAATTCTAAAATAGTGGTTACAAAGGTTTAAGGTAATGTGATAGTGCCATATACTACCATGAAACACTCATGACTTATAACAACTACATGCAACACTGTGTCAATATATCCGTAGAACACTAAAAATTTTAAAAAAAATAAAAGAGGGTTGTCTTGGCTTCTAATAAACTATGATAAATTGACACCTATCAAGTAAAGCTATCAGGAAGCCAAAAGTTACAAAATAAAATTTAAATGGAAATTTTATAATCACAAACCATTGGGAATAAATTTTTTCCCATGAACTGGCCAATATTAACCTTAGATCAATGCCTCATGACTAGACTTATATAGTCTCAAATAAATTTTAAAGCCATTTTCAAATAGAGTATCAGTGAAAATTGAATATCTAGATCTCTATTTTCCCTTGGCACTTTTTAAAATTCCACTATTAAGTCCAAAAAGTTATTTTAATGGTGGCTTCCACTTAGACTCAAACTTCCTCTTTGTTCTCATTTGAAACAAACCACAAATACAAGGACATGGATTTTGATTCGACAGCTCTACATGGGGATTTCTCTCATTACAAATCTATTTAGGATAAGATCAAAGTGGTGAAATAATACAATGATGATGATGTTTTTCCCTCAAGGAATGAGAGTATGATGTCCTACTTTATTGATATTATTTATGTTCAAAATTTAGTTTTTACATGGATTTACCACATGGTAAATCAAGTATTTACTATTATGTAAGTTCACTTATATTAAAAATCCAACATAGTACTATGGTCAGTAGGTTAGTTAATTGAATATATTATTGTAAAAAATATATTTCATAGTTGGGGTTGGTTACGAGTTATTGTAATAACTCATTAATGTGATATAGGTTTTATTAGGAGATTTGTTAGAGAGAAGATCTCCATGATTCTAGGAAAGAGTTTTCCTATATATTAGTATTATGTCGATTGAATGAATATGAGAGTGAATAATATTAATGTGTGCCAAATAATTATCTATGTTTGACCTTCCTATGATCTTTGTGAGTTAAATCTCTATGCAAGCTCTTCAAATACCTATCATTGGTATTAGAGTAATGGAATCTTGATGATTGGTTAGGGTAGTGATTTAGTTATTCACCCTTAAAAATGGTAGTACATTATATAATGTTGACTAATAAATAAATAGGCTATTTTAGTGTAGATTAGTGTTTTGGTTCTCTTATGTCAACTCATGCATAGTCGATTAAGTATTTTCAGAAAAAAGAGAGAATATTGATATTATATCATTGTGTGAAATAATATCATATGACTTCAAATTTATATAGCTATCAGTGTCAATTATACATTGGTTCAAAGTTTGAAAATTGTTAGATCTTCATTTATCTAGTTCATATTTCATACTGCATTCAATTTTATCATTTCTATGTTGGATTCTATCAGAAGCAGGTAAGGAATGAATAAGTGATATAGGCCACTATAAATTTTAAGAACCATGAAATACTTGTGAGGACTCTGAAGTATTTTTGAACTTATGGCTCATTACATTGAAGCCAAATTTAAAACATCCCCAACAAACTCTACATCTGAATCATTATTGAGATCACAGTTTTTATCACTATTTTCTTTAGTCAATTAGCTTTAAATTAGCATTTTATAGCTTAGTCTTACATATTATCATCAACATGATCTCACATAAGCACTTTTAAATCAATTCCTTCAAACATGAAAAATATCTATGATTCATTCACCAATAGGCTTACAATGATTTTTGTTCTACAGATTTTGATCTCTCAGCAGTCTCTCAAACTACATTTGTAAAATTCCTTAAATAGTGTTCAACCTCTTGTTTCATTCGTCACCTTTCACATGCATGTAGTTATACATCTTCGACACAGTGGTCAGGCCCACTCACATGTTTCATTGATAAATCATAGTATTTAATGGTTCTTCTAATTACAAATAATTAATTTTTTATAGAGATTCGATATCAAGATCTAGTAGTAGGTTAAGACTTTTGAATACGTGTCAATATTTTTACATAAATTCTATTTTGAGTCTTCATTATTATTCTTTGTCCAAATTTTAATGTTTGAGTTTAGATGAGTCAAATAAATAAAAGCTATGTTTAATAGTTTATTGTATTATTTTAAATTTTTGGAGTCAAATATTATTATTATTATTATTATTATTATTATTATTATTATTATTATTATTATTATTATTATTATTATTATTATTATTATTATTATTATTATTAAGTTGTTGTTAGAAAGTAATAAAATATTACTTTCTAGTTAATGGGTCTTATCATCTTAGGTAGTTTATTAGTTAGTTGTCTAGTTATCAAAAACTATATAATATGTAGATTTTATTATGTTATTTATCAAAATTAAGTTGAAGTAATTATGTTTATCATAGTATGTCATAATGTATGTCAAAAGACTCAAAGTTGATATACCCTTCATTGTAATGGATGAAATTTTAGGTGATCCTGACATCCAATTTATAGTTCATATGTTCAAATCAGGGGGGTTCATAAAAAATGACATGCATATGTTCTTCACATCTTTATCAGTTGATTAAGCGGTGAATTTGTTGGAGGTTGGAGGCAACATAGGAATGAGGCCATTTAAGCCTCTCATTAGCCAATAGCAATAGGGCCACTTCTGATTTAGTGGCATGTGATTTTAGTTATGTGTATTTTAGTTTTTTTAGATTTTTAGTGTGGTATAAAAATAAGAATAGATGTGTATTTTTGTTCACTTGAGAGTATTCCTCATGTAATCTCTTTTATATAAATATTATATAATGTTGATAAAAATGTATTATAGTAATCATGATGTGAAGGTTTCTGGTAAACTAGGGAAACCAATTGTGTAAGGTTTTTATTGAACTTAGAAAAATAATTATGTAAGGTTTTTGATAAACCTAGAAAACCAATTTTGTAAAGGTTTTGGTAAATCTGTAAAACCAATAGTGAAAGGTTATTGGTACACCTATAAAACTAATTGGGTAAGGTTGTTGGTATAGCCAGGGAAAGCCATCAGTGAGTTGATCATGAGCACATAGAGGTGGCACACTACAATAATAGAATGGGATATGTTTTACCATATAAAAACCAAGGGATTCATTTTCAAAATTTAGTCTTTACATGTATTTACCACATGGTAAATCAAGTATTTACTCTTATGTAAATTACCCTATAGTAAAAATTCAACATGATAATATGGTCAATAGGTTATTTAATTGAATATATTTTTGTAAATTATATATTTCATATTTGGGTTTGGTTATGAGTTGTTGTAACGACTCATTAATATGATGTACATATTATTAATAAAATTGTTGGGAAAATATTTCCATGATCATAGGAAAGAGTTTTACTATATATTTGTATTATGTCAATTGAATGAATAAGAGAAAACAATATTATTATGTGTTAAATAATCATATGTGTTTGACCTTCCTATGATCTCTATGAGTTAAAACTCTAAGTAAGCTCTTCAAAAACCTATCTGTTTGTGATACCATGAGATTTCCCATGGTCACCTGCATGGACACTCAAAAATGAAAAAATATTTGTGAATAATTTAACATTCCTCATATTCAATGGTTTAGGTGTTATATATAAAATATAGATAATGAATTTTAGACACCCGTGTATCGATCTATTAATATGAAGTATATGCCAAGGTTATCCAAGGAAATAAGGAGGTTTATATAAGCATATGGTAATTATTGGTTGTACTCTTACCACAAAATCATATGAGTATAAAGAGCAATAATATCACCTATCCTCTTGTGCATGTCCCAAATAAATTGGTGCTGAGTAATAAATTACCTTCCAATTGAATAGGAGCACAAATGGACTCTAAACAAAATACAAGGTGGCCATAATGCATACATTTCCTATCAGGGTACGCAAGATTATATTTCAATAATGGCCCATTCCATACAAGATAGGAATATTAGATTCTTAATTGATAATATTCTTAATACACAAGACCTATTTAGAATATAAATGTGCCCATTATACATA
This sequence comes from Torreya grandis, assembly GCA_037957365.1. Classification (NCBI taxonomy): domain Eukaryota; kingdom Viridiplantae; phylum Streptophyta; class Pinopsida; order Cupressales; family Taxaceae; genus Torreya; species Torreya grandis. The sequence goes on from JARHVA010009840.1 coordinate 121,903, forward strand.
GGTCCATAATAATTTTATCAATTAAGAATCCAAGATTCTTATCTTGTGTAGAATATATGCCTCTACACATTTATAAATACTAATTTTTGAAAGAGGAGATGGGAATATTAAGTTGAATGTTAAAATATGAAGAGATAACTTAAAGTAATAAATATTAATTTTAAGTTATATGTTATGAGTATTATTATTATAAAAAATACATATTATTAATAAATCAAAATTAAATTCAATTTATTAAAAGAAAAACCAAGAGTAATAAGTACTATTATTAAAAGTGAAATCAATTTTTTAAAATTCATTTTTTTATAAAAAATACTTTTGTATATACACAAGAATCGTTAATTAAAATAAAATTTAAATTCAAGGGTTGGTGTTCACAGCCAAAGTGGCATGATAGTTCTAAAGGTCAATTTTCTCACTTGCATTGAACCAAGGTTACTCACAACCAATTTCAAAGTGCCAAAAAGTCTTATTGTAAATTAGTTATCCATGTGTAATAATACTGTAGCCTCAAAAATTTTAGTTCAAAGTTTCAAAGATTAAAATTTTATGACAATGTGACTATGTACATTGATGTCATGTGTCTTGATATCGCACTTTCACACATTCACAAGTTTTAAAATTGGTAAAAATGAGTACAAAAGTATATGACAACATGAATTTTTGTGATAATGCCACATGTATTAATCTCTTACTTCCACATGTTTATAAGTTTTTAAATGGGTAAAGGATTAAAATAGAAGTTTGTGACAATGTGATTTTATGTGATGATGCCACATGTCTCTAAATGTTATTTATTAAAATCATAAGATTGACATGGAATATACTGATCAATTATAATGTCAAATTTTTGATGATATTTTGATGTTCCACCATGTGAAACTCACAAATTTCTATAAGTAGCATGTAACACCATGATAGTTCAAATAGTCTCAAATCAATTTTACTTACCATTTGAAATCAAAATATTTTCAAGATTGAGTATTCATAACTCTCTATTTCCTTTGACTCCTCTACAATTTATATTATCCAATTTAAAATCTATCATCATGGTGGCTATAGTTTATACTAAAAATCTATCTTATTCATAATAAAAATGAAATGGTAATTTTGATTAGATAATAGTCATAAATTTTTTTTGGACAAACATGGTTTACCATCATATTTAGGCTTAGCTTCCATGTAAGAGTTAAATTTGATAGGCAGCCTTGGCATTAGGGGAAATAATTATGACTATTATACATTCAACATCATCCTTAAAATTTTAACAAAACCATATTTAAACAAGTGTCATGATGCAACTTTAGTACCTATTGTTTAAGATAAGTTTTTTATAAATATAAACTTTTACAATTTAAAGTTCTCAGAAAGTGAAAACTAAGGACTTTAGTACCTATTTTTTAGATATAATTATGTTATAACAATAAAATAAAATAAATAAATCTCTTAAAATTTTAAAATTAAGATGTATTAGAATATAAAAGGATTGGTTTAGAAATATTAATCTCAATCCTTAGAAATATTAATCTAGCCTAATCTCATCAAAAATAAACAACACACTTTTTTTGATGAAAAAAATTGTCATAAAACTTATAAAAATATATAAAAGAATCACAAATTTTTAAATTCATAAATTAAAAAATCTAAAATGACAAAAAATAAATAAAACAAAATATATCACAAAAGATGTAAAATGAAAACTAAAAAATATAACACAAATATAACCTAATGATGACATCTTAAAATTTTATTTATACATAAAACAAAATGATCACAATCTTATAGTCATATAAATTACACCGTTTTATAAACATTAATAAAAATTTTCATTTACTTGTATTATAAAAATATAATTTCAAATAAATTGTAAAATGCCTTTAGATATTGTCATATATATAAGAAACATGGATTGTCTAAATTTTTTTCATAACATTATAAATCATGAAACCCTAAAATATCTAATTTAATTTTTTTTCTCCATTTTTCACCAATGGTACCTTGAAATCTAAAATTTTTTGGGAGAAAATGATTTCATTGTTAATGGTGAAATGCACCACAAAACCACAACATGTGTTATCAAAAAAATAAGTTAACTACAAACAAGGAGATATTCTTTGGGGGATGGTAAGATTAATGATATTTTATTATGCCCTTTTTTTAATGTGATGGATGGGTGGGTCATTTATGTTCCCTTCTCGTAATGATTTCATGGGTATGATGAATGACATTGTACTATGCACTTTTTTTAATGGAGCAATCATGGAAGAGTGATGTCTAATTGGGTAGAACCTTACTCTTGATGGCCTTAAATTCATTAATTAAATGAGGAGAGTGTTAAAATATAATATTTAAAAGATGATAAAATTAAATACACCTAACACTAAAAAAATTTAAAATCATTTTGGGATTGGAATACTACAACTATCACATGTTTCATCTACAATATTTAAATAATGATTATACAAGCTTAAATGTGTGTTATGACAAAAAAGATGCAGTTGTTCTATAATTTAACTTGTAATAATCAGATAATGAGCATGAAATCATATGCAATAGTTATATTAAGCCAAAAATAATAACGTAGAAGAGAGAGAACATAAAAATAGAACACAGTTAGTATATATTAGGAATAGGGAATTGGTGGTTTCTTGTTTCATTTGATCATTTACATCTTCATTGTTCATACTTTTTACATAAATAATACCCTCAATTTATTTCATTGTTCAAGATTTATGTTTCTATATTTTCTAAAATTGATAAACTTTTATAAACCCTATTACCTTAAATTATCAGGTTGTCAATATTTGAAACATGGAAGATCGATAATGAATATTTAGTATGGTAGCATGAAACTGTTAAATTAAATAAATTTTATCCCCTTGAGTAAGTATGAAATTAATGCATATTGGTAATTATGCATAGGTTATTTATTGTTTCATTTGACTATTTGCATCTTCAGTGTTTAAGCTTAGAATGAAATTAATACTTTTAGTCCATTTCATTGTTCAATCTTTCTCCAATATTTTAACAATGTCAGTGAGTATAAGTATTTTGTCATTCAATAGAAGCTAAATCAAGTTGTAATCTACCTTAGGATATCCACAACATTTGCATGCTATATAAGTGGCCTTTGTAATAATATTTTTCAAGACCATGAATATTCTAAATGATATTCCATATTAAAATCTCTACAATTATGTTGGATTATAATTTTAAATATGAATTTACTGAAATATATAATTGTTAGTTTATATTTGTTAAGTTATTGTTAAGTTTTATATTTTCAAAACCAATACATGTGGGGATTTATGTTGCATTTTATTTTAATATAATGCTGACATAATTAATATATAATCATTATTTTTCATTCCAATATGTGAAATTAATAAGAGAAATGTACAGAACATTTAGCTAGATTTTTATGATCTCCAAACTTAATGTGCATGTTTCATATAATGTTGATTGAAAAACATGGCGTACATATAATGGTTACATCTCAGATATAATTTCTATACATATATCTTAATTACATGATCATGATATGAATATAGATGGATAGATCTATTCTCATTACATTCACTACTTAAACTAAATACAATGTTATATTCAAAGTGTCAAAAGTCTCATCTCTTCTTTGTGACTATTTGTCTTTGTTATGTTCTATGGGATGTCGTGAAGCATTGTTGATACCATGAAGTATGTCTATATATGTCTAATTTCTTGGTATGACTACATGATTATATGGTTTACCTTTATACTCAATGCATGGATTTTAAATTTTTACCTTAGATTAGTATAATCTCTAAATTAATACATTACACATTTTTAATATACTCAAACTAAGAGAAGTATATGATATTACTATTGTCGATGATATCTATACAACATATTTTTAAGACTAAATAAACACAAAGGATCAATAGACACATATTTTCCTCATGACAATACAATTATTTAGTTATCCATGAGATGCCATGAAGTATGCTTGATAACCTTCAAATGCTGGTAGATGTTAACATTTTGTGATGTTACACTATGATTTTAATCTTCTATGGTTTCCTTTATTTTCCAATGAATAATCCAACCAATATAATATTCAAAATTAACCTTTGTCTCATCCTCAAGAAAATAAAATGAATAACCCACAATTTTATTTATTTGTACATGGTTGTAAATACTATTGATGATTTATAACTTCATCTACCACTTGTATTTGCGTTGCCTTTTCGATGGCTTTAGCAACCACTTTTTTTTATCTACTTTTATTTGTTCAGTGACTTATTTTTATATCTTTCTCTATTTTCTACTTATATTTTTTGGTGGCTCTTGTTGCCTTCTCTTCTTTTCTTCTTTTGCTTTATGGGTGGCTTTTACTACTACATTATTTTATTTAGTTTAGGCTTTTTATTTTTCTAATTTCTCTTTGTTTTCCCTTTATTTTTATCTCCTTTATTTATCTACTATTTCTTTTACAAGTTTTTAATTTTTTAATTTTTAATTTTCTTATTTTTTTTCTCCTATTCATTTTTTGGGACACTAATGCCTTTTCAAATTTTTTTGGCCATGACTTCATTTTTTGAATCCAGTTTTATTCTAATTTATCATGTTTCTACATTTTTATTCTTATTTTATTTTTTCTCTTTTTCCTCCTATTTATGTTTTCATTTTTTCTCTTATGCTTGCCACTTTTGTTCTTCTTATTATTTTTTTCACTTTTATAAGAGTCGTGATTGATTCTTGTTATTCTTTTTTAAGTTTGGTAGTTGTGTTTATCTTTGGTGTTCCTATGATGTCTATTTATTTCTATTTTTATTTTAGTGGCTCTTATAATTCTATTGTCTTATTATAGTCTTTGATCCTTTATGGTTTCTAGATGATTTTGTGGTTAGTCTTCCTCTACTAATTTTGTATCTGATATGTTGGTGGACTCTTATTTGTCAATAGTTGATGATTTAGATGTATCGACATATAATCTCTTATCTATATGTTTATTTATTTTAGGTGGTATCATCTCTAATGATGTTTCCTTTAGATGTGTATGTGGCCTTATTTCACCCCTCACATGTGAAAAATCATTTCCTATATCCCTTTTGTTTGTGCCTTACAATTACTTTCTTTTGTCTGACAGGGATTAACAGATGTCCTCTATTTATTTAGAAATAATTAATTATCCTATTTTGGTTTAATGTACCTCAAATTAGAATTAGGTGATATGAATCCCTAAAATTATAATGTTTGAATTTGGGCCCTCTGGTTGTTCCTCTATTTATTTAGCCTGTTTAACTTAAAGGCCACCTTGTGGTTGGCCTTAAGTTTCTAAGATTATTTCCTCTATGGTGGAATTAATTTTTTGTGGTATGGATGTACTAAAATATTTGGAAAACTAGTCGATGACAGATATTATTATTTTGACCTATTCATAAGAGACTTCATACAGGAGTGGAGTGACCACAGTGGTACATGGATAAATTGGTCAGATTTAAATGATGTTGGTGGTGGTGGTAAATAAAAAGTCATATATATGTTTTTGGCAACTTCTCATGAAATGTGAGCTTTGGAAATAAGTTTGTTATTCAAATTATCTACCCTTTCTAACAAGACTTAAATTTGGTGTTATGTCTCAAGGGCATCCATATTTATCTAGATTTTTTTCACTATCAACTTTTATTGATCCCATTTTGCTCTATTGTCTACCCAAGGAATTGTATTTGTGTAGCATATGGATAAGCGTATAAGGAGGGAGACATAACATAATTCATCTGTATTGGGTTTGATTATCTCCATTTAGGCATTGAACTAATCCAGTAACTCTTAACAAAGGTTGTACTAGGTATTCAAATAAATTATATCAAATACCAACATCACACTTTTTAGACTCATGACATCCTCTCAATTTGTGATTACACATTCTACATAACTGCCTTTACTACATAATAGATGATTGGGTTTTTTATGAAGGCTATGGTTATTCTTCATTTATTTTACATGGCCCCCAGGTAACTAATGACATCATTCTCCTTGGTAGATCCTTTTTTTTCATATTTTTGGATGTTTGTGTCCTTCATTCATCACCCCCATATCTAGTTCAATTTCATTTACATTAACATGATGTGGTTACTCCAAGATCCTTTCTCTTCCTTTGAATTTTCATTTATTTTTCTCTCTTTATTTTTCTATCTACTTTATCTTATCCCCTCTAATCTTTCTCTTATTACTAATCCTTGTTATATTATTTTTTAATTTATTCCATTTTAGTATTTTCCATTTACCCCCACTCTCCCTCCCCCTCCCTAGTTATCATGTATTAATTTTAAATATTCATCTCTTTGGATTCCCCTATTACCTTCTATCACCCCCTAAATTCCTATCCCCTATAATAACTATTTACCACTTCTTATTAATCTGCCTTCGATCAATAGAATTTGGATTAATGTTGAAACTTTTTAAAAAACTTTTCTTTCTTTGTGATAAAGCTCATCCACTTTGATATTTCCCAAGGTACGATAAATGAGTATAATGTGGTTTCAAACTAGTAGTTTACTCTTGCATCCATAGTTTGTCTATCTCCTTGAGTTTTTATAATTTATCTATTGTCCAGCTTAATATTTTTTAAATTTTAATCTAGAACCTTATATTTTTTGGGTAACCTTAGGATCCAAAGAAACAACAATTTCACAAAATTCGTCCAAAACTCTTTATCCTACAATATATAGAATTCATTATAAACTTGATCAATTGTGGTCTCTGTCCTCTTTTCCTCCTATTGAATGAATTACTTTATTTGTTTCCCACAAATTTTATTTTTTTTGTCATAGTTAGTTTCTAAAATTCTAAAATTGGGTACTTCTCCCTAAAAATTAGTTTCTTTGATTGTGTATGTCAGAATGGGCATGTAAGAATATAATAATTTTATAAAAAATCTAATGTTCATAATATATCTTTTATATAATGAGAAAATGTCCATTCTACACAAGAATATGAGCATTCTACACAAGATAAAAACATTATCAATTAAGAATCCAATAGTCTTATCTTGTGTAGAATGGGCACATGCCCATTCTACATTAAAGAGGAATATTGGATTCTTAATTGATAATATTCTTTATATACTAGACCTATGTATAATGAGAATAATATGAGAACTTCTTGCTCAATGCTCATAATATTTTGATCTTATTTAAAATGGACACGTGCTCATTCTACACAATACAAAAATATTATTAATTAAAAGTACAATAATTTTACCTTGTATAGAATGGGCACATGCCTATTCTATACAAGATATGAATATTGAATTCTTAATATACTAGACCTATGTATAATTGGGCATAATATGAGTATCTCTTGTTAAATACTCATAATATTGTTATCTCATGTAGAATGAGAATATGTCCATTATACACAAGATAATAAAATTATCAATTAAGAATATAATAGTCTTAGCTTGTGTAAAATGGATGCATGCCTAATTTACACAAGATATAAATATTGAATTATTAATTTTTTAATATATTATAAATGTGTAGAATGGGCATAATATGAACATTTATTTCTTAATGTTCATAATATTTTTATCTTATGTATAATGGGCATATTTCCATTCTACACAAGATACTATTTTTATCAATTAAGAATCCAATATTCTTAGCTTGTGTAGAATGGGAAGATGTTCATTCTACACAAGTTAATATTATTATATTCTTAATTGATTATATTATTAATATAGTAGACCTATGTAGAATAATAAATTGTGTTCATTCTACATAGGTCTATAAAAAAATTAGAAATAAAGAGTCTAAGTTTATTATCTTGTGTATAATATAGGCCTATGCTCATTAATAATTAATAATTTTTGAAAGATAATATTATGATATTATGTTGAATATTAAAATATGAAGATATAACCTAAAGTAATAATTGTCAATTATAATTTATATGTTATGATTTCAAATTTAAAGATATATGAGTACTATAATAACTTAAAGAAATAAATATTAATTGTACGTTATATGTTACGAGCGTAAATTTAAAGAGGAATAAGTACTATTATTAAAAATAAAATCATTTTATTATAATTTTTTTTCATATACATAAGAGTCATAAGTCAAAATAAATTTAAAATCAAGAAAAGAAGTATGCCCATGACTAATAATTTAAGAGTTGACCAAAATATAAATCTAGTTAAAACTATAATGGTTTAAAAAAATTAAATTCATTGTTGTAGATTAGGAAGAAGTCATAAGTATAAAAGGATCTAGTTTCTAATAATTATTTTTCTGTGATACTACATTTACAGATAGATAAATGTCAAGTCAATGGAAAATAAAATTAAAACTCAAGAAAGAATTTACAAAAAAATTAAACAAAAAAATAGTTTCAAATAATTTTTTTAACATGAAACCACATTTATGTACATATAAGAGTCAAGCCAGTGGAAAATAAAACTAAAACTCAAGAAAGGATCTACAAAGATATTACACAAGGAATATCTTTTTTTATAATTATTTTTCTACCAAAACACATTTGCAAATAAATAAGTGTCAAGCCAGTGGGTAATAAAGATAAAACATAAAATATCTACAGAGAGATTACACAAGGAATTAGTTTTTAGTGTTTTATTTTTCCTTGAAAATACATTTTCAAATAGATAAGATTCAAGTCAGTGGAAAATAAAGATAAAACTCAGGAAATGATCTATAATGAGATTACACATAGGGATTTATCATTTCTATTTTTGTGCTTGAATGTTACAATTTTAATTGTAAAAAGAAAACTAATGTTTAAATCATATTATAATTGACATTTGAATTAAAAAATTGAATGAAATTTACATGTCATTATTGTTTTAGATTACGGTAAAAGCAGGTTTTGAAGGGACCCCAAAACCCTTTAACAGAATCAAGAAAGATAAAGCATTAACAACCACTAGGAAAAACAGTCCTGAAACCTACTGAAGATCAGCATCAAAATCAGGTTTTACAGGGACCTGAAACCACAAACATAGTCCAATAAAAGTACCCAGGTTTTACAAGGACCTGAAACCTCAAAGACCTTACATCATAGGGTAAATAATGCTAAAAAATATATATCTTTAGCATTTTTCCCTAGCCAACAATGCAAGTTTCCATTGAAATAAACAATAATGACACACAAGCATTTACCGAGACACTAAAATTCCTCAAAATACCTTTGGTTTCTCTGTCACTTTGATTTGACAGAGACACCATCAGATCTAGAAATAATGACAGTCGTAGCCATGTTGAGAAAAAGGCCATGCTCCACCATGCCCTCAAACCCTAAAATCAAACTACCTGCAGCCCTGGCATCCTTAATCGGCATTTCAAAATACAAATCCACAATATAGTTTAAATTATCTGTCACGTAGGGTTTGTCGTTGTCTATGTGCAGCTTGGCCTCACAGCCCTCTGCATCGAAAAGTGCCTGCAATCGTCACGCAATTGTACTCCCAAAAAAATGGCACCACTTCTACCGGCATGGCCAGCTTGCTCCCACCGAGACCATCGACCAGCTTCAACTTGTCGACAATGACAACGAGTTTTGACGAGGTAGCCTTGACCATTTTTTCCCTGAGCAGGGCATCGCCCTTGCTCAGGAGTTGTACCATTTGAATGGGTCTAAATTAATACATGTCATTATTGTTTATATTGAATTTTTAGATAATAATAAAGAAGATATAAGTTAAAATTTTCAAACTTGGGTATAGATATTATATCTATTACTCTTTATGCTAGTTCTAAATTTGATGTAGTATTTCTTCTTATTTGTGTCAATTAAATAAAACATTTTGATGTTTTATTTCTTCCTATCTATGTGGTATCACTATATTTTTCTTATTTTGTTTAGTGTGGTATTGATAGCCTTAATTGATGCTAGTAACCATCAAACCTATCTATATCTTTTTTTAAACCGTGTTAATGCTAGTACACTCTCATTTCATGTGATAGCATCACTGAAATTTGAATAGTTTTGCATCTATTTTTATATTTCATTGGTTTCCTTACTAACTCTAAAAAAAGGTAAGGAAACCCAAATCATTCAATACTAAAAAAAATATAATGAAAAAATACTATCTAAAATGTGAGCATGATATTTTTAAAGTTTAAAAAATATCCCTTGCATTAATTACCATACCAATTTTTAACTTTAAAAATAACCCATCATAAACTTATGGAATTAAAAATCTAACATTTGTAACTATCTTAGATTTGTGATGTGTTTGTTTGTTTGTTTGACAAAAAAAATTAATACAAAATGATTTTATAGTTATATGTTTGTACATTTTTGTGTTATGTTATAGTTTGTACATTTAGTGTAGTACATAAAATATATTTAAAATGTCTGTACAATACCTCAAATCTATTGAAATTTTCCTAATAAATGATATTTCACTGTCAAAATTTAGATTTTTTAGAAACATATGAATATAAATCAAATTAATAGTGGAAGTTATTTTTCTACTTTGACAATCACACTAAATTACTTTGAATTACTTTTTACCATTTAACCACGTAAACATTTAAATTAATTTACCAATTAAATATGAATAAAATAAATAATTTTAATCCATTGTATAATGATAAAAAATTTACACTTATATTAGTATTTCAATTCAATATTAATACTCTTCATGTATTTAAAATACTAGTGGTAGTTAAACTTAATTTGCAGACATTTAGGAAAGTATGATATGTGAAATATTATAACGTATATTAAAAAAAATTATTCACCATTAAAATAGGTATGCGTGAACTCCCATCCTATTTTAAAAGTTAAAAATAAAGTGTGTTTTTTATTCTTTAATTAATGTCATAATTGAAATAGTTGATATCAAAGAACTATCATTAACCTTGATTATGGGATCAAATTTAAGATTTGATGACCAATATTTTAATTTTGATAGAAAATATTTGAAATAATTATAAATTTTATTTATTACTATTTAATAAAATTCAGTGGAAAATAAATTTGAATCGTACATGAATTAATTGAAGTTTAGATACTATTTTAAATTACTTTTTAATTACAATTAATTTAACCATATAAACTTATAAATTAATTAGATAATTAAATATGAATCAACTAAATATTATTTTACCGTTACATATAGATAAAATTGCCACTTTATTTGTGTTGAAATTAAGTAAAAATTAGAGAAGAATATTGATCTTATCTTATGAAAAATATGCTTAAGATGCCCATTGTACACAATATAAAAATATTGATCCTATCTTGTCTGGAACAGGCTTAATTGATTATATAGAATGGGCATGTCCATTATAAATAGATAATAAGAAGATATTATAAGAGTAGTGGGAAAGGAAAATGCCCATTATAAACAAGATAATAATATCTATCCTATCTTGTGTTATAGAATGGGAATAATTGATAATATTATTAATATCTTGTGTAAAATGGCCATGTGCTCATTCTACACAAGATAAGAATATTGAAACTATCTTGAGTTGGCATAACCCCTATGCCAAGTTGTGATTTTATTATTCAATATCTAAGAGAGTTCTAATGTATACAAGGAAAATTATATTTTCATCTAGATTAACATACATTTCCTTAATTAAACATGAATAAAAATAACACTCATAATGCATAATATAGATAATGACACATGGTTCAATTCTCATTAATACATGAAGGATAAGTATGTATGTCTATATCATGTTGAGTTTCATATATTAGGATCATCTTCATACAATTCAATTTTAATACTAATTATAATATAAAATATCAACATATACATCTTTTCCTCGTGGCTATACATTTGTGATCTTCTCTATGAGATGTCATGAATGATGTTTGTAGTCATTTGATGTTGTAGTATCATCATAAGCTTATGTGATGTAATTGTATGTTCAATACTTCATCAAATAATCCCCCAAACTTGTGTTACACAATGGTAATAATTGATATATAATAGGCATGTTTCCATTCTACATAAGATAATATTGATCTTATCTTGTGTTACAAAATAGGCATAAATGATAATATTCAATATTCCTATCATGTGTTATAGAATGGACTTAATTTATAATATTATGAAAATATTATGTAGAATGTGTGAATTATACACAAGATAATAATATTGAATTCTTTTGAGTTTACCAATATTCTTATCTTGATGTCATATAAAATGGATAGCTTCCCATTTTATAGGTCAAATATCTTTATCTTATATATAATGGAAATTATTGATACTATTATTATCTCATGTAGAATGGGTAGATACCCATTATCTGACAAGATATTAAGAATATTATCAGTTAAGCCTATTTTACAGAAGATAATAATGGAAATTTTCCTTTTCTTAAAAATATAATGATGTTGATTCAATTTTCATTAAAACATGAAGCATAAGTACATATTTTTATATCATTTTCAATTTGATATATCAGGATCATCTCCATACAATTCATTGTTAAGACTAAATATAATTCAAAATATCAACATACACATATTTTACTCATGGATATGGCGGGGGTGATAGCTCATTTGGTTAGGTATTTCCATCGTGCTCTGCCGGTCACGTGTTCAAGACCCCCCACTCCCATGGAACCGGATGGTGCGTTTGCGCCCCATTGCTGCCGGTCACGTTAAAAAGTTTACCCGGGCGCGGGTGTGTTATACACAAGTGACACATATTTTACTCATGGATATACATTTTTTATCTTCTCTTTGAGATGTTATGAAGTACAATTGATAAATTGAATGACATATGTATTTGTCTAATGTCATGGTATCATTGTAAGTTTCCATGTTATACTTGTATGTTCAATACTGCAATAAAATATCTTACCAATATCATGTGTTATAAAATGGTCATAATTAATAATATTCTTAATATCTTATGTATAATGGGCACACACCCTAAATCTACACAAATTAAGAATATTGGTCATATCTTGTGTTACAAAATGGGCATAGTTGATAATATTCAATAATCCTATCTTTTGGTACATGACAAGATTAATTGATACTATTCAATATTATTATATATTATTATAGATTGATATTAATTAATAATATTATTAATATCTTGTATATAATGGGTATGCACCCATTCTA
>JARHVA010009840.1:140000-152500 GCA_037957365.1 Torreya grandis
TAAGAGATTATATAGAGACTAAACTACATTTTATATGGTGCCTTTATCCTTGCCTAGGATTTTAATCTCTTATTTCCCTATTGTAGGCTATGAACTAATTCCTTTATTACTCCACCATCAGTCTCCACAACTAATATTGGGTTCTCTTTAATTTCATCATGCTCTCCAAGCTTGGTTTTCCTCTCTTTTATCAACTGGAAAAGATCTTATTTCCAAAATTCAATATCTTTTATTCCTTAGTTCATTTTCCTCCTTTTAATTCTCTTTACTTGATTTTTTTTTCAAAATCCAAGGTGATGTTTGGATCCTCAATGATAACCAAATTTTTCCTTGACAACTTCTCAATTTGTAACTACTACATTCATGGTTGTATAAGGATTGGCTCTAAAAATTAAGATGGCTTAGGATAGAAAGGGGCAAGGGAGGATATGGTAAACTAACAAAATGACATAAGGAGTGAAGGGTCAATGGAAGTGGATAAACATAGAGGTTTGGAGAGTGGAAAATTATGAAATGGTGGTCTAACCATACTCTCTCAAGAAACTTTGATCTGAGTTGGGCTCTTAGTTATGTACATAATTGAATTAGAATATTCATTTATGATTGTCACTAGTGGAGATGTAGGTATAATGTTTGTAGGCATTGATACATTAAGTTATGTATAAACATGTGACTATAGTGAGGGAGTGGTGTAAATGGATTATGAAATTAAATATTTAAAACTTGTGGTTTGAAAGATAGTAGTCAATGAATTCAAGATTTGGGTAACGTAGACAAAATAATTTGTGATGAAATAATAGGCTATGTAATGGTAGCCTTTAATGGAGTTATACAAAATTGTCTAATGGAAGTGAAGACATAATTTTTTCTAAGAATAATAGTGACAATAATAGTATCCCTAGGAATGGTAGTGGTAATTGATGTACTTACATTACTTGTTGAAATAGTAGGAATAGAACATGTGTTCAAGGTGATTATTTAGCTAGAGGAAATTATAGGAATAGATAAAAAACTAATACTAAGAATTTTGGAAGAGTATTTTTATGGAAACTTCATATCATACCTTATACACTATATTCTTCCTCCAAATCTTCTCCTAATGATATGTCTTTATAAACCTAAGGAATAAGGCAAAACCAATGATCGTTGACATCTTGTTATAAACTATGGTCTTTCCTTCATTAGAATTGATGAAGGTTATAGAGTAGCATTTGTATAACTTGAAATATTGTTGATGACCTAGTTTCAACACATGTTATTGGATAAGGAGATTGTTGATCTATATCATGTGGTGACATGATTTGAGCTAAATAAATAGTAGTGGGAACATGTGTTACTTGACGAATTAGTGCAAACCTTGGTGTTCATCCCATGTTTGTAGAAGAAGTTTGTATAGGCACAGTCTTTGGAAAAGGAATCTTTCTAAGTACTCTTCTTAATTGTTCATCAGTCTCCTATAGATACTTTTCTCTATCGAAATGTTCTTCCACTCTTTTTAATATAGGATCATAATAGATATGTTGTGTAGTTTCCATGGTCATCCTTGTATCTTTTATTCTTTTATACACCTCATAATCATCCTCAACATTAAATAATATTTTATCATGATCATATATTTTATTACAATAAGATATAATTCTTTCTTGGAGGCTCTTTAAATGATTTGCCATTTTACCTCTATAATCCAATGTCTGAATTATACTAATTTTAATATAAAGGAGGATATATGGTATGATGACTTAGAAAATTAAATCCACTACTCAAATTAGGCCTTATATTTAATGAGTGACATTTTATAGATAATGTCCAACTTGGAAATTTTGTAGTTTTCATCTATACTTCAAGATAACTAAAATGTTATCTCTTGCTCATCTATTTTATCAAGGGCTAGTCTAGGTAAATATAAATGTGAAACATATCTGCCCTCAATACATATGATAGTTTGGTCTAGATAAAACCAATAATCTCATAATTCTTTAAGGGAATTTTTATCCCATATAACAACCTTGGAATTGGTTATATTTTGATATCTTGATACACCACTGGGTAGATTGATCAACTATCATTTGTATACGGTGTCTAAACTTATGCATGTTTAAGTTATCACATACTCTAATATCATCTTTGGGATACCAAGAAAGTGACACTAGGAGATTGATTATGGTAAATAACATCTAGCAAGTAAGACAACATGTAAAAAATACCCTTTTGGTTAACTTGGGCACTTTGTTATGTTAGGATAAAATTGATTATCTCCCCTAAATTAGGGATATACGTATAAAAAATCATCTAAAATAGGGGAATCTAGACCTCATCCACATTTTAAATAGACTCAACCCCATACAATCTATTCAACAAGGCAAGTGAAATTCTTACTCCTGACTTGAATTATTAAATGGGGATAGATCTTACACTCATATTTTTGACAAAATTAATAGGATTGGACACCCAAATCTATAAGGTGTCTCTAAAAACATGATTATTAAACCATTGGATGTAAATTTATTGATTATAGACTATATCAAGAAAGGTTAATTTTTGAAACCAATTCTAGTTATGTATGCTACTACCACCTTAATTATACATGTATGAAATGTATCATTCATATGAATGCCAATAGTAAATAAATTGACAAAGACACCAACACATGGTAACACCTCTATTTTTATTGTTATACTATGTAATCCTACTATCTTAATGGCCATAAATTCATTGTTATGTTTTCATTGGTGGATAGACAAGTCATCTATACCATTATTTTCATGTTTTTCTTTAAATTCCCTCATATATCTCTAAATAGTCAGTAAACTATCCACATAGAGCATTTGGGTTAAAGGCATAGTCTCTATATTCTTGATTTATTCTATGGTAAAATAAAGATAAAGCTAGAATCTATTCAATGAAAGATTTATCAAAATTATTTATCCAATATCTCTCTAAGATATCATTACCACATTCATGAAAGCTTCAACATTATACACCAAGAATAAACCAATTATTATTAAAATATGTTCTATGTCAAACAGTTTATAATATAGATGAACAAATAGGTAGAATATAGGAGAATCCTCACCACCCCATGTATGTGGGACTAACTTCCCAAATATAGGTGGATATAAGGCATAAACCCATCATCCTCATGAATATGGGATAAACATCTCCAATAAGACAAAACCTAAGTATGCTAAAGTGTAGGAAAGTAATATCCTACACCAACACACCCTCCTTAAGCATAGTTTATGTGGGTACAATAAACAATGTATTATGAAGCCATGTGTCCCTATAGATGCCAATACATCTTTTCAGAGTACATGGATGTCAAGTCATTGTAACCACCAAGTAAAAGTAGAAATGGTGATGAATATGAGGATCACTGAACATGAACATTGTGTTATAAAATATTGGGTAGAGTGATAAACCCAAAGAAACATTACTTGAACACCCTCCAACAAGATTTTCAAAAGTGAGCACAAAGATTGGTGGGGCTACAACACTAGTGTCACTATAAGAATCACCAAGAAGGTCATGAAGATAAGTATCAATCTTCATATGAGTTCTAATAAATAAAGTGCTTGAAGAAGATACCCATGTATAAAGGAGCAATCTATAAAACACTCAAAAAATTTAAACTCTCATAAAGTGGATAAAAAAATAAAACCCATAGGAAAAACTCCCCCTAAAAAAGAGAAAATAATAGAGAGCTAAAAATCCCCCCAAATATGATGTTGAAGTAGTCTGTACCCTAAGTATTTAAAAGTCACAAAGGAACTCAATATGAATGAATGTTATAAATCTGCTAATTGATCACCAAAACAACTAACACTAAGATTCACTAGAATAGCTTCAATCAAGAAGACTATCAGTAGTGTCATAATTATAAAAGAGTATTGAATGTGCAAGGAACGGTCAACACCTAAGAAGTAGAATCTACACCACATGCCCACATACTTCTAACTAGGTGGAGTGACAAAAAAATAAAATATACATGCACACACCCCCATAATGAGTGGATTAGATAAAAAAAGGTCTATACAAGTGGTCTGAATCCACTACTCAAACATCGAATAACCTCAAACTATATGCTCAAGACTAGCTCCATATCATGCTAAATGAGACTATTGAACTATCAAAGAAGACAAGATGACATGAGGATTCACCATAATAGCTACACTTCAAGCTATGGGAGACTGTCAACTATAAAAAAAAGTGGTGTTGAAAATAAAGATAATGTCTCTTAAATAGGATGGATCTGGTGGTGATGGAAAAGATAAGCAACTAGATAATTGAAAATGTGCCTAAAATAGAGCACACAAATGCATGAAGATAGATAAGGTTGAATCAACAAACCACCCATTGCACTTTATAAATTAGTATGATTAAAATATATCCCATACATAAAAAAAATCAAATGGAAATAAGGAAGACAATGGGATTCACCAGAATAAATCCAAACAAGGAGACTATCAACCTATCAAAAAATCCATCAAGTATCATGAGAGATGCTCCAAAAAATAATGGAGAAAAATAGTATCTCCATAGAAGAAATCAAGGCTCTAAAAAATGAGCCTTGATGGAGAAGTGACACAAACTACATGTGTGTTAAAGTGCCAATGTGAAAACTAGAATAGAGCATGTCGTAGATTGATAGAAGAGTGTGGCAAATGGCAAAAAAAGCCATCATGAATGTAAAACCTCACTTGAAAGGATTAGATACAAAAAATTGACAATATACAAATCACATGCAAAGGACATCAACTCAGTCAAAAATGTATTCGAGATAATGGAAAGTGCAATAGCGGCACAAATAGTATAATGTGGAAAGTAGTAGGGCCCATAACATAGGCAACCCCCCTTAAATATGACACTTTATAAATTTAGTACATTTACAACAAAAATAGGACCAGTGGAATAGAAATGAAAAATAAAACACTTTTTCAAAAAATGGTACTCAAATTCGAGTTACCAAGCAAAACTTATGGGTAATAATATTTCCCATCATTAATGAAATTACACTCAAAAATTTTAAAAACTTGACCAAGAAAGGGGTGAGGTAGCCTTCCATCCATTTTTTGGAACTAAAATGGAACCACTGGCCTTCTCAAGTTAATAAAAAACCCTTTTTCTTGCCCTTTATAATAATTTCCACATCACATTATAATATATTATTTTTGTAATAAAAAAAATCTTACGAAAATAAGATCTTGCAACAAAGTTCACCGCCAAATATTGTCCCCACTCCTAAATTTAAAAAAAAATTACCTTCCACTATGAATATAAATCCAACAGACTTTTGATTTAAATAAAATGAAACAAACTTTACCCTTATTTTAAGGCATCAAGTTTGATGGATATTTGACCATTTTGAATCATTGATACAAACATGTAATTTTAAGTCCCCATGTTAAGATAAATGGTAGGCATGAGCATTAAAATGAAGCCAAGGAGACTCAACTCAGCAAGGATTTAGATTCAAAGTTTGTGGTTGAACCTAAATCCACAAACTATAGGTCGAGAGACATCTAGAACCGGTGTTTACAAAGCCCAATGTTTGTCATTTCAAAGCCCAACATCTTGGAAGTGTAAATGAAGAACTAGGATCCATTTGTATTTTTACTAGCATTAGCCATGGATAAGATACCTAGGCTAGTGTGTTTATTTTATAATTTCTTGTGTGTGAATTTGGTATCATAAATGGACTCCCCACCAATGTCATTTTTAGTGGTGAAGTCGCTTCCCTGGCATATGAAGCCATAAATGACCTGGTGGAAGAAGGAGCCCTTGAAATTTAGGGGATTCCTAGATTTCCCTATACCCTTATCACCTATGTACATTGCCCTAAATTTCTTCACCATATTCAGAGTCACATCCACAAATAGCTCTATCATAATTCTTTCATGTGGGGAATGAATCCTCAACAATGCAAAAAAAACTTCTTTTGCTTGTTGAGATTAAGGGGGAGTCTTAGTAACAGAGGGGAAGATTTATGAGCCAAGCTAGGAGATAAATAACTCACCTAGATGAGTCAAGGCATAGGAGAAACCTTCAATCTCTCCTCCTTACCAAATCACTCTATTGAGCAAATTTGTACTTCTGAAAAATGCATCAAGACTAATATTTATTTTCTTCATGGGCTCATTTCTTGAGTTGTAGGTTGGGATATGTTTGATGAATAGATATTGTTTAAATAATAATAAAAGAATTTTTACAACTGCCAATTAAAAATAAAACTCAACACAAAATAACTAAGCATCCCATCCAAACAGGTCATGAAGATTCACCCACTCAAAACAAAGGTTGACACCAATAGTGTAGTATAAAACATAGACTAGTAATGATAAAAAAAAATCCTTCAAATGCAAATGACAAATCAAACCCTCATGTATGGCTCCAAAATGAAGGAATAGTTTAAAAATTATGAGTAATGGTTGTTGGAGGGTGGCTCTGATAACATGAAAGAGTTATCAAAACTCTTTAGCCAAGATCTCTCCAAGAGATCATTACCATAGCCATGAAAGCTTCAACATTAGACACCAAGAATAAACTAATAAATAAAAAAGTGGTTATTCTATTATGTTCTATGTCAAATAGTTTTTAGTATAGTTATGCAAATAGGTAGAAGATAGGATAATCCTCACCATCCCAAGTATGTGGGACTAACTTCCTCAATATAGTTAGAAGTAAGGCACAAACCCATCATCCTCATAAATGTGGGATAAATATATCCAATGAGATAAGATATAAGTAAACTAAATATTAGGAAAGTAATATCCTACACCAACATTCAGGAGTTTCCATTACAATTGTCTTTTGAAATGTATAACTAATTTCATAGAAGTGTTGAAGAAAGCAAGGAGATTTGATAATTCTATGCGGAATTTGATTGCAAATGGTGTTAAAACTGAATTGGTACCAAATAAGTTTCACCTCGTAGCATCGATCCCAAAGTTTAAATTTCCAATTCATGAGAATCAATAGCTCCTTAACAATCCTTATCAGCTATCTTTTCTATTTTTATTTTTTATTTTTTGAATTATGATTTTTTGAGAGCTTTCTTTAATAACTTTTAATTTATCTTAGCTTTTTATAGTTGATTCATCATTTTTATTTATTACATCCATTTTTAGTACCACATGGTGGTATATAACTTGAGCATAGTAAGATTTAATGTCTTTTGTGTACTTGTGGATGAATGATCTGAAGAAGGATATATGGCATGATGTTGCTCTAGTGAAAACTACATATGAATGCATACGTGTAATTCATATTATAAGTCTATGTTTGATTATATCAAAAGGGACACATGTCATAATCTAATATTGTCACAATCATCTTCTCTCTTTTTCATCACTCTTAAACCATGTGAGTATGTAGAGGTACATGATCAAGCCATGTGGCATGATCCTGCATGGTCACATTGTCGTGGTCTTTTGTAGCTTAATTTTTTTAACATATATATGTGAGGCTATGATAAAGAGACACATGGCATATTTTTAGAGTTGAATCATCACATACACTTATAAACTAGTTTTTCCAAACATTGTTAGTCAATAGTGTGATAGTGTGATAATGTAATAGTGTGATATTAAGACACGTGTTGCAAGGTTGGATAAATTTATCATTGTGCCCCATATTTAGATTATTTTTTAGGATATGCTAACATCCAATTATTAATAAGACCCTAAAAAATCTTGGAGCAAAAGGTATCAAACAATTAGCCCCAAATTCCTTGTGATTAATAATAAATGGATGTGACATTTACTCAAGAACGTATATGTAATAGTAAATCATTCACACATAGAGAGTAACCAATTTATCTTTGTTAGGTAAAATATAATTTTGATTTAAAACAAAATCTACTTTTAAATTAAAAAATTACAATCTCATCATAAATTTAAGTTAAAGTGTTATGAAATGAACATGATTGAAAAATTTAGGATTTAATTTAATCAAAAATCTTAATATCAAAAAATAATTAGAAACAAAAATAAAAATTTTGAGAAAAAAAAGTCTCCATTTTGACTTTGAACATGTTTGTATCATGGCTATACATTTATAGTTTTCTCTGTGAGATGTATCAAAGTAAAATTGATACAATGAATGATGTTTATAGTTTTCATATGTCATATTATCATTTTAACCTTCAACTATGTACTTATATGTACAATACTTCAATGAAAGATCCCATCAATATCTTATGTTACATAATGGCCATAATTGTTAATATTCTTAATATCTTGGGTAGAATTTGCATGTACCCTTTCTACACAATATAAGAATATTGGCCCTATCTTTTACAAAAAAATGAGCATAATTGTTAATATTCAATATTCCTATCTTGTGTTACATAATGGGTTTAATTGATAATAATCAATATTCCTATCTTGTGTTACAAAATGGGCTTAATTGATAATATTCTTAATATCATGTGTAAAACAGGTTTAATTTATAATATTCCATATGCATTCTACACAAAATAATAATATTGGCTTCTTTTTAAGAGGCCAATATTCTTGTCTTGATATCATTTATAATGGGAAACTTCCCATTATACATGTCAAATATCTTCATCTTGTGTATAATGGGATTAATTGATAATATTTGTATCTTGTATAGAATGGACATGGAATTAATTAATAATATTATCAATTAATCCCATTCTACACAATATAGTAATGGGGATGTGCCCATTCTACATAAGATAATATTATCAATTAATCCCATTTAACACATGGTAGGATCAATACATGTTGACATAAATCTAAACTAACTTTCAAGTTAGTATTTTGAATTCTTTGTTGACATGAAAACTATATGCAATCAGAAATGCATCATGTCTGTAAATTAATCTTGGTTTGGAGAAGATAGATCATACCTACACTTCTGATTGGGAATACATTTTTTAAGCGGGAGCATGAGTAATATGGGGATCCGCTAGACCTAATTATGGGATCACTTGTCACAATACACCATGTGAGGTAGGGTTCCAAAGCCTAAAATATAACACAAACACGTAATAAACCTATAAGAGTCCTAAGGTTTGATATTTAACCTATGATAATAAATAATAAAGTAAATCTAATCTAATTCTCACCAAATCTTATGGCACAAAGAGGTGGTTAGAAACAAAAAAAATAATTAAACTAAACATGCATAAAATACATATAACCACATCAATGTATATGGAATCCTAATGCATGGAAGAGAGAAACACATCTATGTTATCTATCTAATCTTAAAAAGGAGAAACAAAGTTAGAAATATTTACCTTGAAGATGAACCCACCAAGCCTCAATATCTCCCTTGGTCAAGGTACTTCATAAGAGATTATTGTGGTATATAAGGATAACAAAGAAAAATCAGTTCTAGGCTACACAACCTATATATGCATCCAAAGACTTATCTACAAGACAAGATATGTAAATCCAAATAAAGTATGGAACCCTTAGCTTTATTCCTCAAGTAGAATGGTCAATAATTATATGTTCATTTGCAGTTATTCTTCTTCACTTCTCTTCTCTACAAATGGTTGGAAATGAACTTGTATATATAGGTAAATCTTGCCCTAAATCCTCTCATAAACATTGTATGTATAGGGTCGGCCATGGTCAACCCTATATGTTTTTGGAGATAATTAATTATGTATGATCTAAGTCAATCTAAAGTCTAACAAACCCAAAAAGTGAAAAATACCATTAAACTATATAGGGTCGGTCATGGTTGACCTAGTACAATCGATAGTCCAAAAGGGAATTAAGATAAAAAAGATGATAGAAAGAGGGAAATGATTGGAATAGTTAGAACTAAGAAGAATAAGATTAGGGTTAATTTTTTAGGAGATGAGTGTGTAGATGGTAAGTGGAAAAAGGGACAACAATATTAAAAATTATCAATGGTTTGCCCACCCCTTTTATAGTGCACCCCTTAAGGCATGCACGTAGAGAGATTGAGACTTGATAGGTTACTAAAAGATAAAAATTGTCACTAATAAATAAATTTTTGAAAAATTATGTCTATACATATTTCCCATTCATAGCTCATCATGTGTCACATAAGTGCAACATGAGATGGTGCTTCAAGAAATAGAACATGATAACACACAATGTTGATGCTAAGTAAAGTGCAGTAAGCAACAAATAAGATAAATAAAAGGATATAATTGATAAACACATACTTTAATTACCTTAGTGTTTTAGATAAATAAGTAGACTTCAAGAAAAATTTAAGGCATTCATGTGAATAACATTAGGCAAACTTGTAGAAGTTAGTACAAAAAATAGCCAAAAATTGAAATTTTTGGAAAATAGGTATATGATATTGGAAAAGAATCTACACGTCATCACGAATCCAATGTATATTACAATTTTCAAAATGGATGAGTAAAAACAAAGATATAGAGAAAAGAAGGAATCTGCAAGATAATAATTGAAGAATTTGAATTTTGAAAAGTGTTTTTAAATAGTGGAAAAGACAAGTCATTTGTTATTTTGACTTGTGAAAGAGAAAAAAAGAGCTTTGGATACCGAATGAGATATGATGGTGAGGAGATGATAGGTTAAATAAGGAGAAGCTCTAGAGGTAGAACGGGTGCACTATAGGTAAGCAACTAAGAATCTCAAACTAGCATTTGAAATTTGTATTGAATTAAATGTATTTTTCATAATTTTTAATTTTAAGCATTTCTAGATATCAGAATGAGACAAAATTAAATTATAGGAGTAGAAAATATAAATACTAGAAATAGGTTTAGAAAGAAAGTATAAAAATGCACTTTTTTAGGAAAATGCAAGGGGTCAACAGGTAGAATGAACTGGGTCAACCCAGTCGACCCAGTAAACTGAAACTGGGTAGAATCCATAGTGTCGACCTAGTAGGTATGGGTCAACCTTGTACATTTTGTAGGTTACCAACCTAATGTAGTTTTCCAACTGATTCAAAAGGTCTAGAATGATAATGCAGCACTAGGAAGGGGAAAATAAGAGGGTTGACTAAGATTTTGGAGTAAACTAGGGAAAAAATAGGGAAAGTTTTGGTCAAATTAGATTGACCAAAGAACTAGAATAAGCACAAAAATATGACAGAGGGATAGAATGGTCTAAAATTACCAAATAAGGGTAAGAAGGACAAAGTAAGATAGAAAAATGGTAAAATGAATAAAAATAATAAGTTTAAAATCAATTAGGCTTACTTTTTACTTTAAAAATGTAAAAAGAATGTATGATGATAATATATGACATGAAAGATCTGATACAACCTTTATTGTTTCTTGGCTACAAGATGATGGAGGTTTTAGATATTTGTGGATGTGGCCTAGTTACCAACATTATTGGAATGATTATCAGATAGAGATAGGGCTATACTAGTATCTATAGGTCTAGGAGGCATAACTGACATGTGCAAGATCCCCATGAGTTAAGATCTGTTAGTCATGTTCCTTGATTACTAGGAATTAATAACTAACACTTTCAAATTGGAGGTGGATGGGTATGTGATATAGGTGGTCATCACATTAGAAGATGTCTATACCATCCTCGGGTTGCCCATAGTAGGAACACCAGTGACCATAGGGATACCAGATAGCATAGAGGAGAGGAGAGGAGAGCCTTAGCCATGTGGGCTATAGGCTTAGAGATGATTTTGGGAGGATGGAGAGTTAGTATGGATGATGTATATACATCATAGATTTTATATATCTATAAATTTATGATATGACTTGTGACATAGTAGGTGTTATGTCATAATTTATATGGCAAGGTACCATTATTCATGGTATCCTTGAGCAGGATGATGTTGGAGGAGTGATTTCTATATGATCTAGGATCTATCATCTGGGTCCAGCTAATACATGATCTATATGAGATGTTGGTTAGAGGGTAAAAGACCAAGGGACCAATCATATTGATAATAGCTTGGACATATGAGAGGTTTCTTATGTATCAGTTGACTGGGTTACCTCATATGGTTGATGATAGGTCACATCGAGTATAAGTATGGAGAGAGGACCAGGTATCATGGGTCATGCCCCATGTGTCATTATTTTAGTCAGTGAGATGCATAGATATTGTGTGGCAACCATATAGAGACACAATGACTACATGGGTGAGTTGGTACATAGTTACACCAATGATGATGAGGATAGAGGTTATTAGACACTACACATGGTGGAGAGAGCCACATCTAGTGTCATGGGTACCAGGATAAATTATCCTACCTCATCTAGCAACACCAATATTGATGCTCAAATAGTGGACTTGGCATGTGAGAGATCCATGGGGGAGAAGAGGACTCAGACCACAGATAGTGAAACCAACACTTAGGCCATGTTGTAAGTGACCATGGACTAGTCAAGCATGATGGGGAGTAAAGTAGGAGGATAAGGAGGTGGAGGTAGAGATACTAGATGTACTACTATCCTTGACAAGATAATAGAGGAACTAAAGGAGGGATGGATGATAGAGAGACTACTCAAGCATAGGCTGAGATGGATGTGGTATATGATAGAG
>JARHVA010009840.1:155000-185000 GCA_037957365.1 Torreya grandis
TTTGTTATATTAAAAATAACTTGGATGATTTCAAATCATTTGGGCATAGATCATTTTGAATAAATAGCGTTATTTTGAATAATTTAGACCTATACCTATAAAAAGGAGTGATTCAGAAGAAGATTTTTTTGAAAAATAAATTTTATTTATTCCAATAAATTAGACTGTTTCAAACCATTTGAGCATAAATAATTTTGATTAAACTATTCTATTTTAAATAATTTGAAATTATACCCACTAATGTGGAGTGGAGAATATTTTCTCCATAAATATGTTTTCTATATTCCAAATAAATTGAATTATTTCAAACCATTTGGGAGCAGATCATTTTGAATAGATTCGACTATTTCAAATTTGTGGCACCCTTTTGGGCCTTCAAACTGATCATTGATAATTTGAAGTATCTTTCATTACTGGGACACATGGCACCATTTGACTAGCCCAATTATGGATGAAAACATATTAAGCAATCTAGTTCATCTACATAATAACATATCTTGACAATTGTTTGTTTTTCACTGGGAAGTTCTTCTAAATGAGCAAGTGTCAATATACTAATTCAATAATTTCAATGAATCTCCAACTATAAATCAAATTACACTAATAATCAGAGAAAAGTAATTCTAAATTAGAATCGATTATTTTGAAATTAATTGAACTATATTTGAAATAATATAGAATTGATTTGTATGAAATTGATGATAATGTTTATTACTAGAATTATAGTTCATAATTAATAAATACACTTGAAAGAATCAAGTGATGTTACATCTTTTTAAATATTGGTTCACAACTACTAGCATGGATTTTTTACTTTCTCCTAATAATGTGATGATTGATGTCATTTTGATTCTCCAATCCTTTTCATCTTTCTGACTTCTATTTTCAGTATACCTACTTGATGTAACATAGCTCATTTTTTATTTTTTATTTGTAATACAATTCTAAGAATTTCAATCAATGAACAACATGTTGGTAATTGAAAAATCATCTTCGAAGGTCCCTTTAAAAATAACTTCATACAATTTTTTTATGTTTATATTGAAAGGCTTAGAATATTTTTTCCCCCAAAAAAACATGAAATTTGAACTTGTGTAACCCATGGCTTGAATGAGTATCCTCAAATGATTGTCTTCTATCATTGACCAAATGCCAACATGAGAAAAAGACTACATTTCTACCTTCAAAATTTCATTGGAATGATCTCGAATTTAGTATGAGATATTTTCAATTTTATATTCTTTTTTTCCCATATCATGCATTTTCATATCTTTTGTTTTGTGCACAACAAATAATAAGTCATCCAACCCAATAATCAATAGTTTTTTAGAAGTTGACTTTAGCTCCTCCTTTGAAATGTCTACAATTTATTAAAAAATAAATGAATCATTTCTTAACGATATATATTATAAGAGATATAAATTTAAAAAAATTCTAATAAAATGTTTTACATGTTACTAGACTGGTTGTTGATGCGATTTTGATTTGAATTTCTTATTGTAACATAATGCATTTCATTTTATTCATTTTTTTCATTTCTTTAAATCTTATAAAGATTCATATAAACACAAAAAAATAATTACATGCTCAAGTACATTATAATTATAATACTCATCATACATGGATGTAATATTTCTATTACTAATTCTGTAACACACATATGCATATAAAAGTTCATATTGAATCTTTATAACTTGAACATGAATGTATCATAATTTGAATAAGTTTGGTTTCACCATAACTCATTTCTCATAGACGTTGATACAAATTTAACACTGATCAACCAACATCTATATTATTATACTAATGAAAGTATCCATTGTTATTTATATGTTTACGCAGCCCGTCAAAGCAAACAAAATAGGATTTACTCTTCTAAGACATAATTCACTATCACTAAATTCAAATGAATATAATACACCTTTATAGTTAAACCCACTTCATATACTTCCAATAAAACACATCAAATTAAAAATTGTTTGAATCAATAGCAATATAATTGTTTTTAGCACAATATACTTTATTGTTTTTTTATTGATAAAGAACACATGGATACTCTAGAACAAATTTTATTGTATTAAAGACAACATATATCATGTATTGTGTTATTTTAAAATAGGTAAATTAAACATATAAAAAACATTTTAATGAGTAAATTAAACTTGTAAACAATATTTTAATGGTTAAATACAACCACTTTTAGTCTACACAACAATAAAATGAACCACACTTCTAAATCCCAAGCTAATGCAAGTCTATATTTTATTGTCTTATACAATCTCCTTTCCATGAATAAAAATTCAATTGTAATGTGTTTAAATAAATAAAGATAATTAATATATTCTATACTTGTATGAAATTGTATAATTATGCATTTATTGAGAGGGGTTTTCACCTTTTTTTACCTTTTTGTAGTTTGTATGGGTGCACTCTTTCATTGAAGCTTTGGTTCTTTATTCCCTAAAGGTATTATATAATTTAGTAACTAAAAACTCTTGTTATAAATTGATTTGATATTTGTATTTTAAAAATGTGTCTTGTTGTAAAGTTTTACCTTTTTTTGTTTTCATGGAGGCACCAACCTGTAGAACTGTGTTATGGGTTGTTGTGTTGTAGACACAAAGTGTTAGAGCTACGTTGTGAACTATTTTAATCGAGACATAAAAAGATGAAGAAATATTTTGTCAATATTGTGAATTGTTGATAAATAAAAAATTATATAATCGAGAAATATGCATGATCTTATGTTACCTTCTTTAACTTGTAATGTGTCATGTTCATTGATATGATTTTATGTTATTATTTTTTTTTCACTTGCATGCAATGACATTTGTGCTACACATTGAAATATTGCTAAGCTGTTATGTTTGAAGAAAAAAGTGTACACGCTAAAATATTGTTAAGATGTTATATTTAAAAAATGAAACATGATTATAAAATAAATTTAAAATGTTATGCACCTGATACTAATCAAAGTGATTATTCTTTTATTGTTTTCTCTAAATTTTTCAAAAAATTTTGAAATTGAACATTAAAAATAGTTTGTTCTTTAATTTATGTAATGTAATATAAATGTATTTGTAATTTTGTGTAATCACACACCAATCTAGATTTTGTATATACCCCTAACACATCACATGCATCCAAATAATTTAAAGTAGAGATAAGTGTCTCCCAAAAGATGGTATCTAGTTCATTTTTGAATGGCCTTCTTTTTTTATGTGAACTAATCATTTTAAATGTTGGTACGTCTTTGTAGATGTCAAAAACATCCTATAATCTACTTTGTTGTGAATGGAGGAAAAAACCTTATAGATAAAAATGAGTTAGAACCTAACAAAAATTGATAGATGTAATATGTGTCCAATTGAATCCATAACTATCTAGACCCCATAGTATAACACATGTATATTACGTGTAAAAGAAATCACCAACATGCAAATTCTTGAGAGATGTCTGAATGGTAGGATAATGTTCTAGTTTTTGGACGTTGGATACATTGAAGGCCCTAAAAATAAATTTTTAAATCAATACTTGAAGAAATAGGCAATGGTGTTCTTCCTTAAAAAATTTAGTGAGATTTAGAAGATCAATAATTATCAAATTGATGTTTAGACTAAGAATGAACATTTCACTAAAATCTTCTAAAATGGATGGCCAAAGATAAGGGGGCTTGTATTGGTAGCTGAATCTTTCTGTATCTGTATTGAGAATTTGACCTCCATCATTATGTAGATAAATTTTCAATATACTTAATGGATCTTGAGATCATGCTTCCCAGCCTTTTTTGCTTTTTGAAATACCTTCATTTAGGACACACAAATCATCAAACCTTTTCATAGAAATTTTATAATCCTCCATTACCTCTTTAGGTGTGATTGTTTAGCCTGGTGGCAGTGTCGTATCATGGTTTCTAAAATAATCTACAATTTTTGATAATACGTTACTTTTTAGCTTCACCTTTTTTCACCAATTATCCATTCTATTGTACCTAGGGGTTTTCAAGAAGGAAATAAACCCTTTTTTCAATATATTGGTTAGTTCTATTTTTGGTTTTTTTGAAATTCCTTAAATATTTATAAGTATTATTATACCAATCATATTTAAATCTTATTTATTTGAACCAGATAAAGTATCACTTTCAAACAAATCAAATGCCTTATTAAAACAATCCCAGACAAGTTGTTCCATGTCAAGAAGGCATTTTCTCTCTTGAAGTTGTTGTGATGAATAATTTATTTATGTGAAAAACTGTTTATTTTGTTCATGTATTTCTTCCATATTTTTCTTCCTTGTTTCAATATTCTTCTAACCTCTCATTTTGATAAGGTCATGTACAAATCAAACTATTTCTACAAATTAAGCCTTATAAATTATTTCATTGGCTTCATTATATTGATTACATGTTTTGTGCACAATATGGAATGGAGTACAATTTTTCATAAATCTTTCCCTTGTAACACAACATTTGTTTCTCAATGATTTTGAATTGTATTCATATTCTAAATTAATTCTCTATTATGCTATAATTGTGTGTTGGCCATCTACAATTTTGAACATTAAATTTTTTTTCTCCATCATATCTTCTAGGACTTTCTTGGATTCAATAAAATAGTTAGGGTTTCTTGGATAAAAAAGAATTAACAAAGCATTTTTCATTGGAAACTCATTATGTTTTACAAATGAATTAATTATATCATTCACCCCTCTTTCATTCAGATTTATTATTTTGATATTTGCATCCCCCATTTCACAGAGCCCTATAGGAATGTTCAAGGTGTAATTGTTAGAGGAAACATACCATGTAGAGAATTCATTGTATGTCTCATCAAAATTTTAGGTCAAAAAAAGTGTTATAACCTTTTTTTCGATCTTATTTTTCTCCACTGATGTGAGTATTTGTATGGCATCTTACAAATCTACATACAAATATGGTGCTTTTGCTTATCTTATTTTCTTTAATATTTTTTTCTCATGTCTATAGGGTATCTTAAATACATGTTCGCATGGTGGCAAGTAGAATAAATGTTTTCCCCTTGTTTATGTTTTTATTTCAACATGGTTTGCATTCTAATGACCAAATTATATTTGTCTATCAACCCAGACATTTTAAGGTTATCATAGTTATTCAAATGAAACCCAAATGTTTCATAAGAAGAAAAATTATTTTTTGTCAACTCCATTTTACTAGGTGTAAATTTATTTAAATTAGTTGTAGCTCAATGGAAAATTCCCTCTTTTCCATTCTATACTTCCAGTTGAAATTTAAGGGCATCTTCAAGTTCATCCTTATCACAGAATAGGATTATTCCAATCAAAGAATATTTTTTCCCAATGTAGTGCTAAAAAAGTATATATTTGGGTGCATGTTTGGCAGACTAAATAGTTCAAAATACCAATAAATAACAAAAATTTTGTCACCACCATAAAATGGAAGGTGTTTATGTGGATTTAATTTTAGTTTTGGTATTTTTAATGGTACTCTATCCAAATTCTCTTGGAGTGAGGCCTTCTACCTTTTATCCAAATTTTCTTGGAGTGAGGCCGCCTTCTACCTTTTAAGTGTAGTAATTCTTTTTTCACCCAAAGACATTCTACAAAGGAATTGAAATGATTTAAATATTGATCTTTTATAAAATTCAAGCTGCATATTATATTGGTTCATGAATGTTTTTTTTTTTTTGAGCAGTGATTAAATGTATATCAATAAATTTTATTTCTAAACTACAATACAAAATACATATTAAATCTTTATAATATATACTTTAAATCATAATTTAACTAATATGGTATGACCAAATTGAAAATAAATTGTGTGCACTAGTAAATATAATTTGATGGGTAAAGGAATCCACAAACATTTATTTCAAAGGAGAAATATGATGGGAAGTATGTTTCTAATATGTGTCAAAACTCCCATCAATAGGTACCTTCAAGGTATCTCCTAGGAGATACCTTTTAATCAATCACAAGAGTTAATTTTTATTATAAGACATATCATAGGAGATACCTTAAATTTAACCATGATGGTATTACAAGTGTACTTCAAGGCCCTTGAAAGAATCTCCTAGTGGACACCTCGAAGGGTATTATCATACATTCAAGAAGATATTGAATGTATCTCCCAGTAGAACTTGCCTTCACCTTGAAATCACTACTAGTTGATAAATTGATAACTTGAAATTCCTTATAATACTTGGGAGAGTGCACATTTTAGGTCCTCCTATGCACATAATCTTTCCACCTCAATCTAGTTTAATAAATTTTCCCTATTACATTAATAGTTTTAGATCCAAATAATTACCTTGTTGTACCTTTGAAATTTTATTTTACCTTGATGGTCTTTTTAATGTCTTTAAATTATCTCCTAGGAGATAACTTCAAGTTAATCATGAAGGTATTATAAGGCCCTCAAAGGAATCTCCTATTGGATACCTTGAGTATGAACTTACCCAGTGTTATTGAGGTTTGTAATTTCATCAAGGTATCTCATAGGAGATACTTAAATTTACCCATGAAGGAATCTCCTAGTCGATACTATTGATGCCTAAAACTCTCAATCTCAAAAAATACTTTCTTATGGAAAGCTTTACAAATGTAGGATGAAATTATGATTGTTAAGGTTGCAAAATATAAAAAATTTAACTGCTACTATCCTGGTCTATTATAATAGTTGTCCATAAAAATGAGAATGTAAAGAAACAAAATGATTATTAGGTACCCCTTACAAAATAAATGATCTTTGAATAAATAAGCAAGGTGAATGCTATAAGAAGAGACACCTAGAGATTCTCTCTATATTATTACAACTAAAAGGAGGTCTCAGGCTCATGAGTGTAATTGGCATCTAGATCCTAGATATGGGGCAACTACATTATTTTATTAAGACCACTATGGTTAGGAGAATCAAGGTGGTGTCACATGTGTTTTTCTGAAGATGTCCTACTTATATTATGCTCAATAGTTTTGGTCTCCAAAAATCAAAGGATTACACCTTAGGCCAAGCCTAAAGTGTTTCAAAAGCTTTGCTCAAAAGGGGGACCCACACTATCATCCAATGGTACTTATTTAAATACTAATAAACCAACATAGTTCCTAGGTAAGTGTAAATATGACACATGTCATGCAAGCATTTCTTCAAAGTAGTTAGGGACTTCTTTGGTATGGTTGAGCATAGAAATTACATGTGTTGAAGGTGGATGAATTTGGGGACCTTGTCAAAATTTCAAAATGGGGACCAAAGTAGAAGCACCAAAAAATAATCCACCAAAAGGTGCCAGGGAACTGTGTCAATACTGAGTGAACCCAAAGAAAGAAATGAACTACTCCAAAAATGAAAAAATGTGGATTTCCAATCCATATTTCTTAATGACTCATAGGGGCATCCACCTATAGGTAAGAGAAACCAAAACTCTGGTGCTGAAATTAGTTAAAACAAAATTACAAAAGAGAAAAAGGTACAAAAATCTACAACTTTTGAAGGGTTGCCTACAAGGGCACCCACTCCACTTTTGGTTGGGTATTTTTGTTGAGATCCTCAAAGGCTCTATCCAAATTTATCATCTCCCTAAAGTAGATGCTTCCCAAGCCCTCAACTATCACCAGTGTTTGAAACTTCAACTGGGAAAGTGGGTGTAATATTTTTTCCACCTCGAAGGCATTAGGTGTTTGACTGAGAGCCTCAAAGATGGTCTAGTCATCTTGATTTTGCTCAAGCAATACCTTGACTTGATCCTCAAGGAAGACACTCTTATTTTTTTAGAAAGGGGAGGGGAGTCCTAGCTGGATCAAATGTTCTATATGTACTCACCTTTCTTGAGCCCCTTGATTTAAGGCATTAAGCAATGCCTGGCACTTATTCACTACCTTCTTATAGCTTAAAAACTCATTTACCTTTTCTTTTATTTACCTAAAGTCAGTCACCCCTACTACCATTAATGATTCAAAAGAAGTGTTTTAAGATTTTGAATAAAGTTTTGTAACTCTAGGACCTTCAAGGAGATGAAATCAATCATCTGATCAATAGATGTGCTCACCTAAGAGGAAAGCTTATGCATGTTTGTGATTGATGTTAGTTTTATCTTCAGGTTTGTCATCGTGGCTTTGATCTACTCCTAATAAGATTTTTATAGCTATTGGAGTATGGGAAGGATCTTGGTTGCCTAGGGGTGAGTTGTGAGGTCATTTTCTAACTTTTCAATCTCCTGGTCCTTGATCAAGAAGTCTTATTATGTTTGGTTATATAATAGTTGATATGACTAATTTATGTCATGGAGCTTCTGGAAAATCTCATCCAGCTCCATCTGTTGTTCTTGTAACTTGGTCTTAGTGGCTCTACATGAATTGGCTTCTACTTGGAAGCTTTCATTCAGGATAATACTCTGTAGCTCTATCTGTGCCTTTTTGAGATTAGTGTCTTTAGCATTACCCTCAATATTGAGGTGGTTAATTATGGATTTTACTCTTGAGAGCTCCAACTTAGTCTTCTTTAGCTAATAGGCCACCTTAACATAGTCCATTGTCATGAACTTTTGCATTTCCTCCATAAGATCAACTCTGTTAGTGGGTCATAATTGACTAAGGTTAAGCCAACAATTTGGATAGCATAGTCCCCCAGTTTCATCTATTCAAGGGGCTTGACTACTTAGGGATTCAAGTTAGCAACCATAAGAGATTATTACATTAGGCCATAAAATGATTGCATGTGAGCCTGGGCATAAGTCTTGAATGATCTCTCTCACAAAGAGGGTCCCTTGTGTAAGTACGAATGGGATAGCCAATTACTAATATGAAGAATTGGAACCTACACCTATGAATGTGAGTAAACAAAAGTGAAAGGTTGATAGGGAGAAAGATGGGATTCTATGGGGTAGGGTGAATGGAGAGTACATCATTAGGGGAATGAGGTGAAAAATGAAGGTGGGGGAGTGAGGAAAGGGATGTGGGAGGATATAGGTATAGTGGAAGAGAAGGGGTTGGGCCTAATGATAGGTTGATTGGATGAGGATGAGATTAGGGCCAAAATGGTACCAGGTTGAGTTGTTGAAGGTATTCCAATCTGTATTAGGGATACCAAGGCAGATGATAAAGTGATAAGAGGAGTCAAAGTGCTTGGTTGGGCATTAGATGATGTCATAACCTATTGCAATGTTATAGAGGGGGGTGGGGTAGTGGAAAAAGACATAAAGGTAGAAATTAAGGGATCTACAAAGTGCATCTTCTTCTGGGGGGAAGCTAGTAGAGGGATAAAAATAGGTGCCTTGATGCACTTGAGCTAAGATGACCCAGACATGAGGTGCTTGAAGGGATCTTATTGTTGTTATGGGGTCAAGGGATTTGAAGGAATGGGAGTCAGTCATGTTAAAGTCTCTTGGGTGGCCACTACCTCTACTTCTTCTACTTCCTCTTCTAGGGGCATGTCCCTTACTTCCTCTATGGGAGTGTCTTTTTCTTCTTCTTCATCCCCCCCATCTCGACCTTGGGAGTAGATTCTTTCTCAAAACTGACCTCTTTTGGGTAAAAATCATCCCAGAGATTCTCAAACTTCTCATCCTAGTCATCATCATATAATCCCTTGGATAGATTATCAGTTTCAAACATGTATTTGATGAAGGAAACTTTCTTATCAACACTCTAAGTTAATTGGGTGAGAAAGCCCTTCACTCTCTTTGATAACTTTTAGGTTGGGTCATATTTTTGGACCTTGTTATTAAAAGACTCCCATGATTTAAGGGCATATTTTGACATCTAAACTACATCCACATGATTTTGGGGGATGTCCTCTATGGGTGACTTCCTTTTCTCCAAGTAGGGTTGAGATTGATGCTTAGAAGCATTGATGGTCTTTAATTTGGCTATGTATCCTTTCAGATCATAGTCACATTGATCATCTATCAAATCAAGGCCATGTTTTGCTAGCTTGGTCATAAGGAGGCACCTCTGATACCTTTTTTGCACTATGATGCTATCGCTTGAGAAGGGGACATCATATACACCCTTTTTCTTCTTCCTAGCCCCATAGATAAGGTCTACTACATCAAATTGGTGAGCCAAATCAAGGTCTAAGGTTCTATCTATAAATGTGAAAGGAAGATAGAAGGGATCTCTTTTGAAACCATGTACTTGTATGAAATAAAAGTGAGCTCCCCAAAACCAATCAACTGGGACTTTGTTGGTTGAAAGCCAAGCTTGTTGATAATTTTCCATCTTATAAGTATCGGTAGTTTGACTAAGATCTATGAGAACTAGAGCCATAAACTACTCTAAGAACTCATAATAGTCTTCAATATTTGATAGGATGTTAGTCCATATTATGATGGGTACCACTACATTGGTAAAATTCTTAGTATCATAGGTGTTAATTCAGAGATACATGGAAAAGAAATGGGAATGTTAGTGTAAGATCAGCTGCATGAGGAAGGATGAGTACAAGAAGGTACTCGTT
Organism: Torreya grandis; assembly: GCA_037957365.1. NCBI lineage: Eukaryota > Viridiplantae > Streptophyta > Pinopsida > Cupressales > Taxaceae > Torreya > Torreya grandis. The sequence continues at coordinate 165,445 of JARHVA010009840.1, forward strand.
AATAATATTTTTTTTAGTTTATTTCTCATGTTGGAAGCAATGGATTTGGCAAAGTCCATTATGAATTCTTACCCCTTCTATTTTTATGTCAATACAAAGAGTGCCCCTATTTGAAAGTTGTCGACATTGACATCTTTGATCATGCCTAGGACAAAAACTAGCATAGTCAGAGTGCCTTTTAGATGCTATGTGGGAAAGGTCAACTAGGGCATTAGTATAAGAGGCATCTCAGTGACCTTATAGTTGAGTATATTACTAAGGAAACCCACCTTATCCTTGATTTGGGAATACTAGACAAGCTGGAGGCTCTCGATGTTATAGATAATTCCTTGGGGTCATAAGGAAACTAGAGCATCTCTCTGATGTCATCTGCACTAGTTTTTACCCTTAAGTGGGTATTGCTAGTGATCACTCTAGTGTCAATGTTTTATCTTCCTAGGTAGAGGGTATTAATCTCAAGGCACATGTGTACCTAAGGAACCATGTATTGTGGCATCATACTTTCCCACAATATGCATCTAAAGGTGTTATAATCTTTCTTGCCTACCCTATCAAGCATTTGGGTGTAAGCACCCTCTCTCAAATTGTTGGGCTTTTCATTCAATTTTGGGTCTAATATATTATTTAAAAAATTAGTTACCAAAGCTTGGTCTCTATAGGGTCCCCTAGTCATCGGTCTAGTATTTGGCACCTTCTCCTTCACTTGAGTAGGGGTTGATGCATAGGCTTTGTCCATTATGTGCTTAAAGGTAGGATCTCCTCTATTAATTTAACTATAGGTTCTAAGCTATGAGGGATACTTGACATTTCCAGATGAGGATGTAGAGGCCTCCATATTTATATCTATTTCAATGACCCTTTTTTGCTTCTATCTGTTAGACCAGATTAATAGTTACTACCTCGTTCATCCTACAAACTCTCTTTCTTTCCTTCCCAATTGCTCAATTCTTGCTCTAAAATCACAAAGTGACAAATGTTTGGCTCTAAATGAAAAAGGGATATTTATGCACTATTACCACTGTTAGGTATATCTATCATGGGAATTTTTTAAAAAGAGGTTCCCTCATAAATAATGGGGATGACACATAATCCTAGAGAGCCATACGCCATATATTTATGCTAATCATCATGGGAATTTTTGAATGATGGAGTGTATGATATTAATTTTAGGTAAGGTTCTTAGATAATTTTCTTTCAAAGAATATTTTTTGGGATTTGAGAGAGCTAAGGGAAAGGATGTGTGATGAATGGGTAGACCACTTGTGTCAATGGCACTTATTTGTAAAAGAAAACAACAAGGGGAAGGGGAAAAACAAAGAAAGGTGGTCGATGATGAAAAGGCCCTTCAGGGCCATTTCCTCGATGATAAGTACCCTTCAAGCCTTATGAAAATACCCTTCATGCTTTTTGAAAGTACCCTTCAGGCTTTTTGAAATTACCCATCAGGTTTTTTGAAAGTACCCTTTGGGATTTTTGGAAGTACCCTTCAACCTTTTTGGAATGGCCCTTTGCCCTTTAGGAATTTTTTATTGACCCTTTCCCCAATGAGAAGTGCCCTTCAAACATTCTAAAAGTTCCCTTCAATATTTTTTGCAAAGACCCTTTAGGTTATTTCTCATTGCCACTTTGGCTTATGAAATAATTCACCTGAGACAATTTCCCTGAGACATTGATTTCCTCAAATTGTTTTTGTGCCACGGTCATTTTATCATGTTGAAATATTTAATATATGTCACTTGGTTTAAGTTTTTATATGTTCCTGAGCCCTAACTTTAATATTTCTTATTATTTATAGGAACCAATCTATCTCACTACTAAGTGACATTCTCCAATTTAGAGATCATTCATGCATGTTTTGGTTGTACATTATTCCTGACTCTCATTTAGATTAATGGACATGTTTTTAGATGATCATGGTTTTACCCCTTCTAATGTTTTTTGTGTTTCTATATTGTAATTTTAATGGAATTTTATTTGTAAATGAACATGTTTAGGTTCTTTATTCTTCAATGTTAAATTAATCTTTTATTAGCTTTTGGTTGGTCAAATCATGATTAAATTTTAGCCTAATTTGTTTAGCCTAAATTCCATTAAATGGATTTCTCCTTCAAGGAACAAGTGTAATTTTATTTTACATGGAAGACACTGCTATGTTATATTTTGAAAACCCCTACAATACCTTCAAATTATCTCCTAGGATATACCTTTCAAACATGCACAAAATAGATTCCCCTTCAAGGTATCTCCTCAATGATACCTTTCAAATAGGTGAAAGAGTGGATTTCTCCTTCAATGAACAAGTCAAATCTTCCTTTACATGGAAGGAACTACTGAGTGATAATTTGAAGGCCTTTATAATACCTTCAAGTTATCTACCAGGAGATTCCTTGCAATCATAAGAGTGGATTTCCACTAAAAGGTATCTCCTAGGAGATACATTTCAAATAGGTGGAAGAGTGGATTTCTCCTTCAAGGAACAAGTGGAATTTTCCTTTACATGGAAGGCACTATTGGGTGATATTTTTAAGTCCCTTGTAATACTTTCAAGGTATATCCTAGGAGATACCTTCCAAACATGTGCAAAGAAACAATAGATAGAGATAATTTACCACTCTAAATAACATAAAATATCACATCCTCTTCAATATAGATGGAGACTAAATATAGAAGGCCTCAAGGGGGAACATAAAAAATGTCTATTCACACCTATGAGATGTACCTATTAAGATTATAGAATAGAAAAATTACTAACTTCTACTATTCCTAGTTTATTACAATGCCAAATAGAAATATGATAACTCACAAAAATGATATCTAACCCCTTCTAAATGGGAAGAGACTATAATATATAGGTGAGACGGATTCCTAAAAAAAGTGACACTAATAAATCCTATCAATCATGCCCATGATGATGTCATTGAAACTAAAATAAGGTCTTGAGCTCATGAGTGTAGTTAGCCTCTAGATCCCAGATATGGTGTAACTACACCATTATATTATGGCCACTATGCTTGGGTGAAATAGGGTGATCCCATGTGTTCTCTTCTAGATTTGTCCCCACTATGATACATCTAATGGCCTTGATTCTCCTAAAAATCATCAATTTACACTTTAAGCTAAGCTTAAAGTGTTTCAAAAGTTTTGCTCATGAGGAAGGACCCACACCTTCATTGAATGGTGCTCTTCTAATCTCTAGTAACCCAACTGTACTTCTAGGCAAGCACAAGGATGACATGCATCAAGTTTTACTTCTCCAAATGGGTTAGGTACTCTTTGGTGAGATCAAGCATGGGAATGCCATGTATTGAACTGGTACTTATCCAAAGTAAGATAGAAGTCTCTTTGAGTCAGATGAGAACCAAGCTACCATGCATCAAAAATAGATGAGGGTTGGGACTTGGACAAAATTTGAAAGTGTGCCCAAAGATGAAAGAGGCTAAAAGGGGGGCCATCAGAAGGTGTTGAGTAACTGATAACTACCAAACAACTTAAAATTTAGAAATGAACTTTTTCAAAATAAAAAATGTGTATTTTTGATCCATAATTCTTGATGACTCACAAGGACATCCACTTGTAGATGGGAAAACTTGAAAAACTCTAACACTCAGACTAGTTGAAGTAAAACTAAAAAATTGGCAGGAAGGTGCAGAAACCTACAATTTTTGAAGGGTTGTTTACAATGGTTCCCACTCTTCATATTTTAGTAGGGGCTTCTTTTTGAGAGCCTAAAAGGCTCATTCTAGATCTATTATCTCCTTAAAGGATATTTTTTCCATGTTTTTGACTACCATCAGCATTTAGAACTCCATTTGGGCAAGTGGGTACAAGATCTTCTCCACTTTGGAGACATAAAGGGCTTGACCAAGAACCATATGTTACATCTACCTACTATTGGTACTGGTTTGATGATTAGATGATCTCTCTCATAAAGGGGATACCATATGGTATCACAAATGGAATAGATAATTATTATTGCAAAGCAGTGGGTCTTGCTCTCGTGAAGCTGAGCAAATGGATAGTGAGAGTAAAAGGGGAGAAAGGTAGAAGTCCATGGGATGGGGTGAATGGTGATTATTATTGTATTACATACCAATGATGAAGGTTACAATTGATAGGGTTTATTTTAAGTACTATGTGGGAAAATTCAATAAGGACATGGGTAGTAGAGGCATCTCTATGACCTCTTTCTTAAAGAGAGATTCGAGGAAGTGTTCCTTGTCTCTCAAGGAATCCCAATAGCTCTAGAGGTTCTTGATGTTGTAGATAGTGGCCTTAGGATTTTATAGGAGCCAAATTATTACCCTAATTTTTTTTTCACCAATCTTAGCCTTCAGGTGGTCATTTATAGTGATCATGTTGGTGTCAACATCATATCTCTTTGTGTAGAGAGTGATGACCTCAGGCCATGGGTGTACATATGGAACCATGTGTTGTGACAATGTGAAGTCCCATTTTCTACATCTGAAAGAGTTATATTATTTCTTGTTTATCATTTCAAGCATCTGGGAATGGGTGCCCTCTCTTAGATTCTTAGGATTTTGGCCTAACTCTAGGTTAAATATGTCATCCATGAAATTAGTAACCAAAGTCTTATCCTTGCAAGGTTCCTTGGTTTCCTTCTTAGTATTTGGCACTTTTTACTTCACTTGGGTAAGGGCTAAAACATAGAATTTTCTCATGGCATCCTTAGAGGGAGGATTTCCACCACTGCTCATTCTGTGGGTTCTTTGTTTTGAGGGATGCTTATCACTTCTGGATGAGGATGTAGAAGCTTCCATGTTTAGATATCTACTTCAAAATCACTCTTTATTTCTACCTTAAAATTGGATTAATAGTTCTTCACTACCTCATTCACCTATATACACTCTTTCTCCATTTATCTCGATTACTCAATGATCTTAATAAAAGCTCAAAGTGCCCAATGTTTGGATTCCAACAAGAGGAGTATTTATGCACTAGTGGCACTTGGTAGGTTCATTATGGAAATTTCAAAAATGATCATCCCCATTAATGCTAAGTGTGGCACACATGCTTTAAGGGCCATTTACAAGAGGTTTTGTAGTGATCATTATGGTAAATCATGTTTGATGGAGCATCTGACATTAATGATAGGTGAGGTGGGTAACTAACCATATTTTAGAGAATGTTTTGAATATTTGGGAGGATTCAAGAGAGGATGCATGGTGATTAGATCAACCACCTATGCCAACAACACTTATTTGAAAAAGGAAACAATAAAGGGAACAAAGCAAAGGAAATAAATAACAAGAAAAGGAAAACACGTGATAGAAAAAGAAACTAGATAATAATGTACAAAAGGGATAAATTGATAGGTTAGTTAAAATGATTTAGATTGATCCCATTGATGGGGATCTCCAATGAATTTACCTCTTGATGTTATAATTCAAAATAATTCCCCTACCTATCACTGATGATGCAAAATGGTCCTCTCCAAAGAGAATCAAACTTCGAATGCTTTCTTGGCTATGTGGCTCACTGATCATATTTGAGAACTAAATATCTAAGTTTAAATCTTTGGTTTGAATACTTGTTTTGAAACCATCACTTAACTTCTTGTTGTTGGATGAGCTTCAAATTGCTTGCCTATTCCCTTACCTCCTAGAGTTTGAGAAATTTAGCAATCCTAACCTCTTAGGAGATACATTTCAAATAATGATAAGAGTGGATTTATCCTTTAAGGAACAAGTGCAATTTTCATTTACATGGAAAAATCACTACTAGGTGATATTTTGAAGGCCCTTGTACTACCTTCATAAGAGTGGATTTCTCCTTCAATGAACAAGTAGAATTTAACTTTACACATAACACACTACTAGGTGATATTTTTAAGTCCTTTATAATAAATTCAATTTATCTCTTATGATATACCTTTCAAACATGTACAATATTGGATTTCCCCTTCAAGGTATCTGCTAGGAGATACCTTTCAAATAGGCACAAGAGAAGATTTCTCCTACAAGGAACAAGTTGAATTTTCCTTTACACGAAAGGCACTACTGAGTGATATTTTGAAATATTTTATAATAACTTCAAGTTATCTCTTAGTATATACATTTAAAATATGCACAATAGTGGATTTCCACTTCAAGTTATCTCCTAAGAGATACATTTCAAACACAGACAAAAATGGATTTTTCCTTCAAAGAATAAGTGCAATTTTTATTTACATGGAAGGCATTACTAGGTGATATTTTGAATTATATCCTAATAAATACCTTTAAAATATGCACAAGAGTGTATTTCCCCTTTAAGGTATCTCATATGAGATACCTTTCAAATAGGCATAATAGTGGAGTTATCCTTCAAGGAAGAAGTGGATTTTTCATGGAAGGCACTATTGGGTGATATTGTGAAGGCCTTTGTAATAACTTAAGGTATCTCTTAGGACATACCTTTAAAACATGAACAATATTTTATTTCTCCTTCAAGGTATCTTCTAGGACATAATTTTCAATCACACAGAAGAGTGTATTTCTCTTGCAAGGAAAAAGTGGAATTTTCCTTTGCATAGAAGGCACTATTAAGTGATATTTCAAAATATTTTGTAATAAATTCAAGGTATCTCTTAGGATATACATTTAAAATATACACAATATTGGATTTTCCATTCAAGTAATCTCCCAGGAGATACATTTCAAATAGAGACAAAAGTGGATTTCTCCTGCAAAGAACAAGTGCAATTTTCCTTTGCATGGAAGACAATATTGGGTGATATTTCAAAATATTTTGTAATAAATTAGAGGTATCTCTTAGGATATACCTTTAAAAAATTCATAAGAGTGGATTTATCCTTCAAGGTATCTTGTATGATACTTTCAAATAGGCATAAGAGTGGATTTCTCCTTCAAGGAACAAGTGGAAGTTTTCTTTACACAGAAGGCACTACTGGATGATATTTTGAATGCCTTTTTAATAACTTGAAGGTATCTACTAAGAGATACATTTAAAACATGCAAAATAGTGTATTTACCCTTCAAGTTATCTCCTAGGAGATACCTTTTAGACATGCACAAGAGTGGATTTCTCCTGCAAAGAACAAGTGGAATTTCATTTACATAAAAGGTATTACCGGGTGATATTTTGAAGGCACCTGTAATACCTTAAATGTATCTTTTATGAGATACCTTTTAAACATGCAAAAGAGTGTATTTCCCCTTCAAGGTATCTCCTAGGAGTTACATTTCAAATAGGGACAAGAGTTGATTTCTCCTTCAAAGAACAAGTGCAATTTTCCTTTACATGGAAAACATTATTGGGTGATATTTTAAAGGCCCTTATAATACATTCAAGGTATATCCCAAGAGATAAATTTCAAGCATAAGAGTGTATTTCCACTTCAAGGTATCTCTTAAGAGATACCTTTCAAATAGGCACAAGAGAGGATTTCTCCTTCAAAGAATAAGTGAAATTTTCCTTTACATAGAAGGCACTACTAGGTGATATTTTGAAGGCCCATGTAATACCTTCAAGTTATATCCTATGAGATACCTTTAAAACATGCACAAAAGTGGATTTACCCTTAAACGTATCTCCTAAGATACCTTTTAAATAGGAACAAGAGTGGATTCCCAATTTAAGGTATCATAATTAAAAGGCACCACCCAAGAGCTCGCTACGAATTAAGGATCACCAGGTTGTGAGAAACATATGAGTCATATTGAAAAGATACATTATAAGAATCTATGAGGTAATCAAAAGGTTCCACATGTCTAGATTTCAAGCCAACTAGACATCTTAGTCATATTCATGCCATGTGAGTACTTAATTATATTTGAATTGGCAACCACGTGTTGAAATGTGGTAATATTTAGCTTTAGAGTTAAAATTTATGATAAATCAAATTCAAATTAAAGATAAATTGAATTATAGAGTGATTATTAATAAAATCAATAGTTCAAAGTTTGAAAATCTTGCCCATTATAGGGCACAACCCAAGATTTCCATCAACATTGCATTAATCAAGCTTGCCAAAAAGGTCTTCTGTGCATTCATCCCACATTAAGATAATATACGATCTCATCAATCAAAATTTGAAAACCATGGATAAATCAAGAACGTCTATAGCTACCAAGTTAGAACAGGTCCCATTTCTCTATTCATATGGGGAAAACTCTAGTTTAGCCATTGCCTCTATCAATAGATCCCCCAAGTGGTTATTTAGACAAGACAAGGATTAAGCAGATGTAATTGGCTAAAAATACATATAAACAACACCATATAAATAAGATTATTTATTTATATATATAAGTTACTAAATATATATAAGTATTTTGTAATAAATTAGGTGTTTCATATATATAAGGTACTTTATACTTTTATATATAAACAAAGTCTGAGTAGATTATACTTTTTCTCTGAAGTCTGAGGGTTTAGCTCCAAAGACTAGTGACTTAGCTCTAAATACTAATAGCTATGCTCCTACGATGAAAAATCATGAATGGGAAGAATCCACCTCCATCATTTAGAATTAAAACAATTCCATTATACCAACAATGTCATAATTCATAATTTGATGTGACGGTGTTTTTAAAATATCTCCAAAAGAATTGATGTGACAGTATTTTGTGACGATGTTTCCAAAAAATATTTTTAAACAAGATTGATGTAACTAGGTTTTAAATAGAGGGTCTTTTAAAAATATTTGGTATGATACATAATTAATTGTAATTATTACTCCCAATACTACCAATAATGACCTTTATGACACATATTAATACTTGATAAGATAAAGCACGTTCCCATTATATCTTGCATGCTCCAAAGATATAAACATAACTATAGACATCATTCTTGTCATAATCACATCATATAACTTGCTTTGTTATTCATTTTTGCATTGTCATTGCTATTAATTATTGTGTCATATCTCTAACCTATTACTTCCCTTATTCTCTATGTGAATTTAAGATCTGTGTTTTTACATTATAGTTAGATTTAAAATTAAATAGTGCTTGCTCTGAAGATGGGTGGGAGAAATAAAAAAAGTGAATTGGAATCCTTTGATACATTGCTACAAGATGAAGTAGCCAGAGACATCTTTGAAATAGCAGGTTATTTGAATTTATTAAAAATGTTTCAAGGATTCCATGAAAAATTTGTGTAAGAATTCTATGAGAATTTTGATGAAGATCATGCTATTATCAAAGGGAAGAACATTATAATGATTCCCTTTTGTTATTAGTGCTCTATCTGGGATTCCTGAGGACAAAGTAGTTGACATTGAAAAGATCAATTTTTCTAACCTAGTTTATATGTTTGTTTAAAGAAATGAGCCACACCCCAGACTGGCCAAATCCCCCCAAGGAGTGGCCAAGGGAATTCTGAGATAAATTCTTCCTCAACCTTGGAAAAATTTTGTTTTCTAGATAATGAAATATATCACTTGTGATGGTCAATTTATAGTAGTGGGGGAGATGTTATGAGAATCCTTTTTCATTCGAAGAAAGGAGCTATTTGAGAAGAATATAAGATCAATCTTCCCTCTTTCCTTCAAAATGCTCTAATTAATGTTTTTCATAAGATAAGATGAGGTAATGGGTTTACCTACCATCATGGTCTGATTACACTCATTTGTCAACATTATTTTCTTAGTAAACCAAGGGGTGAAAATGCTTGGTCCTCTTTCCTCCAAAAATTTTCTCCAATTCCTACCAAAAAGACACTATGCTCTACCTCTCCTCCTTCCACTACAATATAGATTGAATAACTCACAGTTGAAATTGTAGAATGGCCATCTCTACCACCATTGGTTTCAAAGATACTGCACCAGAGATCAAAGTGACAAATGGGAATTTCTTTAGACACCCCTCATCCTCCTCCAACTAAACTTCAGTGCATTCATCGAATTATCTTGTAGGAAGAAAAATAAGATGTTTAGGGCATTAAATAATTTGTATTTGTAGAGGGAATTCTATTAGAAGAAGTTGTACCTCAAGAAGCAAAACATCACGTGCCCTCTATTGCTAATAAGGGTAATGCACCCTTGATTGAATAAGATCCATATTCTCTGCATTTTATCAATAAATAAAATGAATTGCATCATGCCATGGCTTTATCATGACATGAGAAAATAATCAAACTGGAACAAATAGAGTTAGATGTTCTCCATTCAAATTTGAAAGGTAAGGACTTGATGATTTCTAATTTGAAACAATGGTGGGAAAAATCTGTTACTAGAGTTAGTGACTAAGAAATAATTTTTCAAGGAGTACAAGCTGAATAGACTACAGTCCACAATGTAATATTTAAGCCCTAATAATTGAGTAATTTACAAATTTCTCTTACTATCAAGGACACTCAGATTACTAATTTGTAGAATTCTCTTACTATAAAATACACTAAGATTATTGATTTACAAAATGCCAATGTTGATAAGCATAATCTGATTAATAATCTGAGAGAAAGTATTTATGATATAAATACAATGATTTCTTGATATACTAAAAGAATACTATATCTCATCACTCGTAATTTTGAGTTAAAAGCCTATATTCAAGGCATGCAAAGAGAAACATGAGAGATTACAGTTCAGATAGAGGGTCTAACAAGAGTTGTTCCCTCTTTACTTGTTCCATTAGATGAAATAATATCTTCTTGGCATATCACCCAAAAGAAAATTCAAAAATTGAAGGATGAAAATTCCAAACTTAAGGAGGAATTTCAAAATTAATTGGTAGAATCCCAACTGCAATTGTAGAAAGCACAGACTTCTATCTAGCACATTTGTGTTATTTTTGAGAAACTATTAGCATGCGGGAAACCTTCATCAGTTTATGTTCTTTTATTACATGAGCATTTTTACAAATGGTAGATTTAGTTAATTTCTCCTGATTTTTCACATATCATTGAAGATGAGCATGTATTTATGGACATTTTTCTAAAGAACACTGAAGAAAGGGAGGATGCCTTTTGTGAGTTATATACTTTCAATTTGTTGGTAGGATATCAATTTAGTTTTCTAATAAATTTATTTGTTGGAGAGACACAATTGTGTGACTTTTTCTCCACTCTAAAAAACCAAATGGCATGGAAACAGGCCAATAATATATTTCTAGAATTATAAAGCACCACTAAGTTATGCATGAGACCATAATTTCTAGAAGCAATGAAACTTATTTCTTCTTTTCAACCACTATATCATATGCATATGAAGAACAAGTATCAAGAGCTATTGATATCTAATATTGTTGCTTTTAGAGATTTTTGAAACCACCATTATGCCAATGGTTTCAATGTAAGTCTTGTTATGTGAGAGACATTACCTATTGAGTTCAAGTATAGGGAAGTCCTCAACCCCACCAATATTAAATAAAGTCTAAGAAGAGCCAAAGTAGTTTAATAGATAATCATTCGGTACTTAGAGGAAAGATATTTAAATGTCTAGATTGGGATGAGGTTTATGCCTCCTACTATTCTATGTCCTCTATCTCTATGGTGGTGTTCTAATTTTCAAGTAAAGTTTGAATTTGAAGCCTGGGTGCATACAGTTGTCAGATATCTTAGATTCTTACCAAGGGGCCACTAGGACTAGGACCATCATTTTGAATTTTATGATCTAAGTCATAGGTTTGAATCAGGAAACTTGGATTAACGATTAGTCATCCCACTTCTTTACAAGAACACTTACAAAAGGTAAAGTGTGGGGGATAAATGATGACCATTTCATACAGCTCATCATAGTTATATAAACTATCCTAAAGTGTTGCATTTGGTTATATATTGTATTAAATTTAATAGTTAAATTCTGATCTAAGTAGGATATGAATGCAATTTATTTATGATTTGTATGTAATTTATTGCTGATTTTTTACCTTGTTATTATGTCTTACTTGGATGAATAGCGTAGTTTTGAGTAAAACACATCCCACAAATGGGGTAATTTTTATTATAGAAATACATCCCAAGGATGGTATAATTTTGAGTACAGAAAAACATCCCAATGAGGGGTAATTTTGAGAAGGTAACAAATAGTTTTTAAAACTCTTTCGGCTACAATTTTGAGGATTCAATAAGCGAGCTCCAATGATTGAATGCTCAAAGGACACTCCAAAGACAATCTATAATTACTCCAAATATGATATAGGTGTGATCTAAAGACATACACAAGATTCTCCAAATAAGTATAAGAATGTTCCAAATATATGTACAAGGTGATTGAAAGACTTGTATCGGATGCTCTGAAGATATCTGGATGTGATCTAAAGACTACAAACATTATGTGTAATACATGCTGCTAAGAGAAATTAGGATAATTTTAATAAAAAACTTTTTGTTTGAAAAAAAAATTATTGGATGCAAATGATAGCTAAGAACCAAAAAAAAAGGAGCATCCATACAAATATTTAGCCCCCTATTGTTTCCCACCCCTCAAAAACTTCTCCTTAAACAATAGCTACTCCTATATAATAGGTGCATATATTTTATAAGAAATTTTTTAATATATAATGATGCATGGGACACCTCTACCCAATAATATTGATGCACGAGAGAAAATTTTGCCACCATAAATAATAATGCTAGGTGTTATTCAATCATTCATTCATTAAATTTTATGATGCCGTACGAGGGAAAAGTTTGCCACCCAAAAAATTAATTTTCAACTCAATTTAAAATAGAAACAATTCAACTCAAATAAAAATAACTTGTAATAGGCCAAAAAATGACTTTTCAACTCAGTCTAAAATAGAAATAATTCACAATATCCGAATAGAACCAACAGACGAATGATGCGATGGGATAGAGATGGTGAAACCATTGAAACCCTCTTGCATCATAACACTTTTTTACTATGATTATTTGCTTATAGTTAATAAAATAAATGTATACTTTACCCTCACATTCACCATTTGGGTCCCTATTGAATACAAGTAAGTGCTAAACAATATTAATCTTTGTCATTTCATTATTTGATTACAGTTAATAAAATATTCTTCTTTCCCCTCATATTCACCATTTAGGTCCCTTTTGAATACAAGTAATCATGAAATAGTACTAATCTCTGTCATTTCATTATCTCCCATTTCATTATTTACTTACATTTAATTAAAAATGTCTACTTTCCCTTCACATTCACCATTTGGGTCCTTATTGAATATAAGTAAGCCTTAAAAAATCCTAATCTCTGCCATTTCATTATCTCAATGATTTCATTATTTGCTTATCATTAATAAAAAATGTCAGCTTTCCCTTCACTTTCACCATTTGGGTCCCTATTGAATACAAGTAATTGCTAAACAATCCTAATCTTTGGCATTTCATTATCTATTCCATTTCGTTATCTTGACCATTTCATTATTTGATTATAATTAATAAAAAATGTATGATTTTCCCTCACATTCACCATTTGGGTCCCTATTGAATACAAGTAAGCACTAAACAGTTCTAATCTCTACCATTTCATTATCTCAGCCATTTCATAACAAAAATCTTAGTCTATCTGAATCTCAACAATTTCATAACTTAAAACAGTAAGTAGTAAATAAAAGGTTCATGTCAAGCCAAACAAATCACATATTTTAGATACAATAAAACAATACATTACATAGATTAAATACTTGACAAGAAGCACCTACAAAAATGATAGTGAAAAATGAGGTCAAAGTTTCCACCACTAACGTCACACCTATAGAAATGACAATGAAAAATGAGGTCAATGCTTCCACCACTAATGCCACAATTAACCTAATAGTCAATAAAAGAATATTTTTTATCCTTCAAAAGGTAGAGGGAAAAACTAAGAGAAAATAATGGAAAGAGAAAAAGATAAACTTAACCCTAATTTTGAAGCATGTAAAAAAATTATTTTAAAAACATATTTATATATTTAAACATTTAAACAATTATGTACATTATTTAATAAAAATATTTAATGATTTAAACATAAATAATAGTTTTTTAATATAAAAATATTTACAAATTTTTATTATTTATTATAATTATTTTAATTAAACAAAATTATTCATATTTATTCATTAAATTACATGATTAAATTATGTAATAGGGATTTGAATCCTTAGTTTTTATCCCCCATAGAATACCTTTGAGATAATTTAATTTACCAATTCAAATACTTATGAGAGTGAGTTGCCTTTCTTGAATTAACAAACTAATATTTGGAGATGAATTCAAACCTGAAATGGTAATTACAATAAATGATGCAAAATTGTACCTACTAACTCAAAACCTAGACTTGGGAAAGAATTTTATGAGGTTATCTAAATTATGGTTATGCGAGGGCATAAGCAATATACACCATAACAATCTATAAACATAAATTTTTCAGTCATGACAAAAAGCCATGTGATATCTCAATACAAAGTTAGGGTTACATATTTTGGCCAACAACACATTGAGTACTTCAACTTTGAAGCCCAATATTGGGGTCAAACCAAGGGAGTTACAATTTTGACATAGAGATTATTCTAATGATTTAGAAATAATAGGCTCTTGCATAATAAGTGGAGTTTTATCCATATTTTTTGAAGATGTAACATAAGAAAATTATCTAATAGGGATTTGACTCCTTAATTTTTAGTGCCCCTTAGAAATTATACCTTTGAGATAATTTAATTCACCAACTCAAATACCTCTGGGGGGAGTTTCCTTTCTTGAACTTACAAACTAATATTTGGAGATAAATTCAACCCCATAATGGTAATTAAAATAAGTGACACAAAATCATACCTAGTAACTAAAAGACCTCTTAGGAAAGGATTTTGTGTGCTTATCTAAATTATGATTATGTGAGGGCATATTAAGTAGTCTACCTCAGAACACTTACTATATATAATATTTCTATATATAGACTTTGAATCCATTTATAGATTGCATCTAAATGTACATTTGTATAATTTAGATAATTTCATTCTAATAAAATAGCAATAGACTCACCACAACAAATTACACTTGATGGATCTCCTACCATGGGTTTTTGGATCACATCCAGGGGATCATTAGAATTAGAAAATGTTGAATAATTTGCTACAAGACCATAGTACAATGAAAATTATAGAAGTTTAAATATAGAAATAGAAGTAAAATTATCATCATGGAAATTTGGAATTGATAGAAATGATTTATAAATAATTATCAGGCTCTTGCATAATAAGTGGAGTTTCATCCACATTTTTTTAATATGGAACATTATTAATTATTAGGAGAAACAAGTGGTGGTGGTATAATAGTAGGCATACACATTGGAATAGATGGTGTCTTTCGAACATATATCTCCACTTCAAATTTTTATCGTATATTTAAACCCAAATTTTTTTTGGTCACTTCTAATTTTTCTAATGCCATTGTAACAAAAACAATTTTATCCATTTAAATCACTAAAAAAACCTGATCACCCACAACTATGCTCGTTGCCCATCAAATACAGATGACCCCTGATATCAAAACTAAGGGAGTTGTAATTTTGATGTAGAGATTGTACTAATTATTTAGAAATAATAGGCTCATGCATAATACGTGGAGTTTCATCCACATTTTTTGAAGATATAACATAATAAAATTATCTAATAGGGATTTGACTCCTTAATTTTTATCCCCCTTAGGAATTATACCTTTTAGATAATTTAATTCACCAATTCAAATACCTCTGAGGGTGAGCCACCTTTCTTGGACTTACAAACTAATATTTAGAGATGAATTTGACCCCATAATGGCAATTAAAATAAGTGACACAAAATCTTACCTAGTAAATCAAAGACCTCTTGGGAAAGGATTTTATGTGCTTATCTAAATTATGGTTATGTGAGAGCATATTAAATAGTCTACCTTAGAAAATTTACTATATATAGTATTTCTATATATATACTTTGAATCCATTTATATATTGTATCTCAATGTAGATTTTTATCGTTTAGGGAATTTCATTCTAATAAAATAGAAATAGACTCATCGCAACAAATTACACTTGATGGGTCTCCTAACATAAATTTTTGGATCACATCTAGGTGATCATCAGAATTAGAAAATGTTTAATAATCTACTACAAGACCATAGTACAATGAAAATTATAGAATTTAAAATATGGAAATAAAATTAAAATTATTGTCATGGAACTTTAGAACTGATAGTAATGATTTATAAATAATTATTAGGCTCTTGCATAATAAGTGGAGTTTCATCTACATTTTTTGAAGATGTAACATAAACAAATTGTCTAATAGGGATTTGACTCCTTAATATTTATCCCCCCTAGGAATTATACCTTTGAGATAATTCAATTCACCAATTCAAATACCTATGAGGGAGAGTTACCTTTCTTGAAATTACAAACTAATATTTGGAGATTAATTCAACCCCAAAATGGTAATTAAATAAGTGACATAAAATCATACCTAGTAACTCAAAGACCTCTTGGGAAATGATTTTGTGTTCTTATGTAAATTATGGTTATGTGAGGGCATATTAAGCAGTCTACCTTAGAACACTTACTATATATAGTACTTTATATATACACTTTGAATATATTTATAGATTGTATCTAAATGTAGATTTGTATAATTTAGGGAATTTTGTTCCAATAAAATAGCAATAGACTCGTTGCAATAAATTACACTTGATGGGTCTCCTAAAATGGGGTTTTGGATCACATCCAAGGGATCATCAGAATTAGAAAATATTCAATAATCCACTACAAGACCATAGTACAATGAAAATTATAGAAGTTCAAATATGAAAATAGAAGTAAAATTATCATCATAGAACTTTGGAACCGATGGTAATGATTTGGAAATAATTATTAGGCTCTTGCATAATAAATGGAGTCTCATCCACATTTTTTGAAGATGTAACATTATTGATTATTAGGATAAATAAGTGGTGTTGGTATAATATTAGGCATATACATTGGAATAGACTTTGAATCTATTTATAGATTGTATCTAAATGTAGATTTGTATAATTTAGGGAATTTCATTCCAATAAAATAGTAACAGACTCATCACAACAAACTAATAACTTGATGGGTCTCCTACCATGGGTTTTAGATTACATATAAGGGATCATCAAAATTATAAAATGTTCAATAATCCACTACAAGACTATAGTACAATGAAAATATTATAAGTTCAACTATGGAAATAAAATTAAAATTATCATCATGAAACTTTAAAACCGATGATAATGATTTTGAAATATTTATTAGACTCTTCAATGCATAATAAGTGGAGTTTCATCATTTTTTTTGAAGATGTAACATTATTAATTATAGGAGGAACAAGTGGTGGTGGTATAATAGTAGGCATACACATTGGAATAGATGGTTTATTTAAAACACGTATGTCTACTTCAAATTTTTATCATATTTTTAAACCCAAAATTTTTATTGGTCACTTTTAATTTTTTTTATCACCATTATAAAAAGTGCAATTTATCCATTGCAATCAGTAGGATAAAACCTGATCACCCACAACTATGCTTCTTATCTAGTGAATATAGATGCCCCCTAATCGAAACCAATGGACTTGTAATTTTGACATAGAGATTGTGTTAATGATTTACAAATAATAGGCTCTTGCATAATAAGTGGAGTTTCATCCACATTTTTTAAAGATGTAACATAAGCAAAATATTTAATAGGGATTTCACTCCTTAATTTTTAGGCCCCTAGAAATTATACCTTTGAGATAATTTAATTCACTAATTCAAATACTTGTGAGGGTGAGTCATCTTTTTTGAACTTACAAAATAATATTTAGAGAGGAATTCAACTCCAAAATGGTAATTAAAATAAGTGACACAAAATCATACCTAGTAACTAAAAGACCTCTCAGGAAAGGATTTTATGTGCTTATCTAAATTAATATGGTTATGTGAGGGCATATTAAACAATCTACCTTAGAACACTTACTATATATAGACTTTGAATCTATTTATAGATTGTATCTAAATGTAGATTTGTATAATTTAGAGAATTTCATTACAATTAAATAGCAACAAACTTGTCACAACAAATTACACTTGATGGGTCTCCTATCATGTGTTTTGGATCACATCCAAGGGATCATCAGAATTAGAAAATGTTCAATAATCCACTACAAGACCATAGTAAAATGAAAATTTTAGGAGTTTAAATATGGAAATAAAATTAAAATTATCATCATGGAACTTTGGAACTGATGGTAATGATTTAGAAATAGTTATTAGGCTCTTCAATGCATAATAAGTGGAGTTTCATACACATTTTTTGAAGATGTAACATTATTAATTATTAGTAGAAACAAGTGGTGGTGGTATAATAGTAGGCATACACATTAGAATAGATGGTGTCTTTTGAACATATATGTCCATTTCAAATATTTATTATATTTCTAAACCCAAAATTCTTCTTGGTCACTTATAATTTTTTTAGATTCATTGTAACAAAAGTAATTTCTCCATTGCAATCACCAAGATAAAACTTGATCACCCACAACTATGGTTCTCCTTATCCAACGAATATAGAAGCCCCTTGATCAAAACCAAAGGAGCAACAATTTTGACATAGTGATTGTGCTAAGAGGCTATCTCTTTACATGAAGAATGCAAGCCATTATAGACTAAAGCATTGCATGGTGATTCAGATCCCGATAAGTTTGTGCCCATAATTATTTTTAAGATGAACTTATTTTGACATCAATGTCATGGATTTGGAGTAACTAGTAGGTTTAATTGTCAAACTACATTATTTCACTTCATATAACCCCTCTTACCCCCCACACAAAAATTATATTAGTTATTAAATAAATATAATTGACATATTATAATATATATCATAATATTTTTATATATTAAATTAATTAGTTATCTATTAATATTATATATAAATTATATATTTTGTAAAATATATTTTAATATAGATTATAAATCAATATTATATATTATATATTTCAATATATCTATATATTTTTAATAGTATAGAAATAATGTTATATTTTAAATAAAATTAAATGAATTTTTATACCTTTAACAAAGTGTCTAATGCCACATAACATGAAAATAGGGTTCAACATTACAGGGTCAAAATGTGATCACCGGTATGGATTTTAAACTTTGTGGTGCTTCATCATGTGCACAATAAATTACATCGAAGAGAAAATCTATCAAACATTAATAATGTTTGGTAGGCAATGGGCATTAAATTAAAATAATCACATATCATCAAGGTTAAATCATGTATCCGTTCTCCATCAAAAAAGGTGCATTTTTATTAATGGAAGTAAATGATCCATGCATCATTATTAATTGGATATGTAGTTAAGTGATTTGAAAATGGTCATTTATAGGGCCAAATCACATCAATGTAGTAAACTCAATTAAATTTAAATAAGAAACTGTAAGCCAAGCAACTTTACTCTTGAAAAAAATATTTCAATACAAGAATCATAAAAACTTCATTTATCAATATTATAGAAATTATAATATATCTATATATTATTATTAATGGTCAAAAAATAATATTAAAATTTTAACAAAATTCAATGAATTTTTATGTCGTATAATGCCACATAACATCATAAATGGGTAAATGCAATCATAGGTATGGATTT
>JARHVA010009840.1:190000-259107 GCA_037957365.1 Torreya grandis
TTATTTACTCTATTTAGGATATGATTAAGATGGAATCAAGATGTCGATGCTGAAGAGATGTTGACATTGTTGAATAGACTTTTTAAAGCTAAGTTTTATTGTAGCATGTATTGGTAGACATCATGTTATAACATCATGAGGACTTGGCCAAAATATGCATGAAGACTGACTCCCATAATCCAATACTCAATGGAAAATAATGCACCAATGATAGAAACCATGATGACAATGTAAACATATGAATATGCATGGATTAAAGTATAAGTTTGGGCAAGGAATCACCCAATGAACACACATAAACTAAATCAAGGCAATAGTGTTGAAAGCAAACAAATAGATAGATAAATAAACAAAATAAGCAAAAACAAACAAACAATGCAATAAAAACCCTACAAACATTGACCCTAGAAAATAGGTGACAACTTAACAAATGAACAAAATGGGGTAATAGAAGAAAAGGAAGGGGGTGGCCAAGTTGTCTCCATATGCACTAGGCAAGTGGATGTTGCCTACATATTTCCATGGATGTAATATCCAATAAAAAAACTTTAGGCCAAATGTAGTTCTCCCACGGAATGGGAAGAATGTGATAACTAAGGAAAACAAATAAAATAGTTGTGATAGAAGAATATGAATGGTATTAAAAAATGGCAATTGTGTGAGAGAGAAAGGCCAAAAAGGATGGAAAAACTAAATTACAAGTGATTTACTTGTAACTTATTAAGGGTTTCTAAAATCCTTAAGGCAAAGAAGTGGTCAATATTTTTTTCTTTTGTAATGATTTTTCAATTTTTTTAGGAATTGTTTTGGAGTGTCTCAACTCAATTGAGAATGATGAGACACTAAATGGTTCAAGTTCATAAAATGGTCAGAGCATTTAAAATAAGGTTTCTCACAAAATAGTGAGAGCATGGCTTAGGTTGCTCATAAAATGGTAAGAAGATGGCTTAGGTTGCTCTTAAAATAGCAAGAGCGTGGCTTAGGTTACTTGTAAAATGGAAATAGCATGGCTTAGGTTACTCACAAAATGGTGAGAGCATGGGAAAAAGGGTGACTGAGCTAACCTCAACAAGTCTCAAGTGTTGCCTACATAGTCCCAGAGTAGGACCTCAAATCACTGTAGTTCTTCCCTTAAAATAGAATAATTTGACTAATGTAGTAGTCAACTCAAATAAAACAAATATAGTTGGTAAAAAGGCATAGTACAACATAGGAAGTGGCAAGTTGGTATGTCAAAGCTTAATATTGCCCCTAGTTTGCCCATAGGTAGTTATAACTAGGACACAACAACATAGATCAAGGTTACTAATTTGACCAAAGGTGGTTATAATTAGTAGCAAGACCAGTGGTAAGGAATAAAAAATAAAAGATACAACTGTTAAAACTTCTATCACACTATCCCAAAATACAATCTCTATCTGAAGTACTTGAACCAATTGATCTAATACCTTGATGTTGAAACTACGTAATGAATGGAAAAAACCAAGGTCAAACGAGCTAGGCTTTAGAACACACTGGGTCGATAAAATAGAAGAAAAATGTGGATACGATAAAGAGACAGATAAGGATGGTATTTGTATAAAGAAGAATAATGATAACATGGCAGAACTAAAATGGTCCTTATAAAAAATACACCTTAGCACTTAAGCATAGTACTACTTGAGATGAATAATATTCATTAGCTCAAGAAGTTCATCTCCATTTGGTGTGGCAAGCTTGTATGCTCCTAATCTATAATCTATAATAATGATGAAAGGCACTATCTAGTTTGGTTGGAATTTCCCTTTATGGTTCTTCTCAGCTATTGTATTCTTTTAGTTTTCTTTAAGAACAAGATCACCAAGTTCAAATGTTCTATACTAAACACACTGGTTATAGTGGCCTTTGAGTTAGTTCTAATATGCTTGAAGATTATTGAGCATGAATTTACATTTCCCATCAAGTAGGTCTAGCTCTTGCAAGCGGGCTACTTGATAATCATGATCATCTAGGACATGCTTGAAATAAATTCATAGTGAAGGTAACTCAACCTCAATGAGAAGGATAGATTTAGTACCATAAAAAAGTGAGTATGGAGTGGCTCCTGTGGGGGTATGATGATTGGTACGGTATACCCAAAGGGTAGGTAATATCTATAAGTGACAATCATGATCGGTATCATTGACAATCATATTGAAAATATTAACAATGGTTTTTTTGGATGCCTCAGCTTGGCCATTACCTTGAGGGTAATATGCTATAGAAAAATATTTTGTGATGTTATATTCAATACATAGTTGGTCAACATCCTTGTTCTTGAATGATCCTCCATTATTAGATATAATATTAGAGGGGATACCGTAGCAGCAATTGAGATGGTTGAAAATGAATTTGGAACTTTGCTTTCTAGTCACCTAAGTGAGGGGTATAGCTTCAACTCACTTAGTGAAATATTTGGTGTTGGTAAGGATATGTTTATGGCCATAAGATGAAGTGGGGTTGATCTTCCCAATGAGATCAAGTCCCCATGTATAAAATGGCCATGGTGTCAACATAGGTTTCAAATTTTTTATTGGGGCATGAATCAAATTAGCATGTCATTGACATTTAGCATACCTTTTTTACATATGCAACAACATCTACATCCATTATGGACCAATAATAACTAGTACACAATAGATTTTTGGATAGGACTTCCCCACTAGAATGATCTCCACATACTCCATGAACTTCTCTTAATGCTAGTGTAGAATCTACCAAAGTTAAACAATGAAGTAGAGTTCTATAAAAACTATTGTGATAAATGGTGGATCCAAGTAGATTTTAATGAGTGGAATGATGAATAAAGTCTTTAGTTTATTTTCAAGATAGGTTAGGTGGCAGAACTTGGTCATGAAGATAGTTATAAAGGTCTAAGTACTAGATAGAATTAGGACCAATAATATCACAAATCATGGCAACAATTGAATGTTTATGAGCTGGTGCTAAAAAATTCTGTATGAGGAACTGATACATTCTAGCTTTATCTATTTGTTGAATTAGAGAGAAAATAGTAGCTATGACATCTATAGTTCTATCACCAGCCCTTGGTATGTGCTCAAACTAAATATTAGCAATTTGTTGCTTAAGTGTCGACCATGGATTTATATGGAACCAACTTGTCATCTTTAGTCTGAAAATGATCTGTGACCTAATTGATGATTAACTAAGAATAACCATAAAATTGAAGATGAGATATATTCCAATGTACTACTTGTCAAAGTCCTAAAATGAGTGCTTCATACTTAGGAATGTTGTTTGTATAAGGAAAGTTGATTATGAATGATTTAGGGATTAGATCCCCCTATGGTGTAATAAATAATAGGCCTACCCCTGATCCATGTGCAGTAAATAAACCATCAAAATATAGTTTCTAGGGATACTCCTAAAGGGGTGCATCAATGATGATCATTATGGATCCATCAGAAAATTGAAACATGAGTGGCTATGTGTCTGTGAGAGGTGTTTCAACAAGTTGATCTGCAAGAACTTGTCCCTTGATTGCCTTCTGATTGACATACTCTATTTCAAACTCACTGAGAAGCATGATCTATTTATCCATTCTTCCTTGAAAATTTGTTTTAGATAGAAGATAATTGAGTGGATCTACTTTTGAAATGACCATGGTCTTATTATTCAATATGTAATGGCATAGTTTCTAAGCTATGAAGACCATGGCCAAATAAGCTTTTTTAATAGGCGCATAGTTATGTTCATATGTAACCAAGGTATAAATTAGGTAGTATACGGTGTGATTTTTCCCATTATCATCATGTTGAGCCAAGATTTCCCCCAGAGCATGGTCGGTAGCCAATAGGTATAACAAGAATGACTTTTCTAGCATAAGAGGTAATAAAATAGGTAAATTAACAAGATAGTCTTTGATTTATTGGAAAGCTATTTGGTAGTGATTATCCTAGTGAAATCCAACTCCCTTCTTTAAAATATGTGTAAATGGATGGTACTTGTTTGCTAGCTGAGAGATGAAGTGTCAGATCGACTAGATCTTACCCTACAAACTATGGAGTTACTTTAAATTAGTTGGTGGTGGCATCTCAGTTATACCATGGAATTTAGCCAAATCAACTTCAATACCTCTATGAGACATGATGAAGCCAAGTAGTTTACCTGAAGTTACATTGAATACACATTTCTTTGGATTGAGTCTCATAATCTTTCAAATATCTTATGTAGTACTATTGGATGGTCAGCCCTAGTTACAGATTTTCTTAATATGTCATCAACACAATCTTGAATAATATCATGCATCATATCATGGAATATGAAAATCATGGCCCTTTGATATGTAGCTCCAGCATTCTTAAGGCCAAATGGCATTACCTAATAACAAAATTTTCCCCATGGGGTGGTGAACACTATTTTATGTTGGTCTTCTGGTGATATTCTGATCTAGTTGTATCCTGAAAATCCATTCATGAGTGAAAGCAGTTCATAACCTATTGTGGAGTCGATAATCATGTTGATATTAGGAAAATAAAAATCATCTTTAGGACAAGCTTTGTGTATGTCTCAAAAATTAGTATAAATTCTGATCCCTTTAGGCTTTTTACTAATAGGTACCACATTAGAGATCCATTCTAAGTAGTAAATGGATCATATGCATCCTGCTTCCAAGAGTTTTTCCAAATATTTCTTTACCAATACAAAAATGTGAGGATACATCTTATGTAGCTTTTGTTTTATTGATTTGGTGTTAGGATTAACCACAAGGTGGTGTAAGACCAAGGTGGGGTCTAAAATTGGCATGTCTAAATAGGCCCATGCAAAGATATCTACAAATTCTCTCAATAGAAATATAAAGACATCATGTTCCTCCTCAGTGAGGGATGCTCCTAATTTTATCCATTTCAGGTCTAATGGAGTCTCAATATTTACCTCTATTATATCTTCAACTAAAACGGTTGAATCATCTTCTAGGATAGTAGGCAATGACTTGAACTATCAAATTGTGTAAGGGTCCTCCATTATAACTTGTTCTTCAATCTCTCCTAGGTAGGATGAATCTAAGTCCCCTAATGGGAGATATGGCCATGTAACAAAAATAATCAAAAATTATTGTAGAATTTGATCAAATATTTATTGTTGGTCAAAGCTGAACTCGGATCCACAAGCAAGATCATCATTGGTGGTTTCCTGGTCTAAATTTGAAGAAGAATGAACAACCCCATCTAATGGTGCCTGAAATAGGTTTTCACCACTAGACTAGGCTTTATCTTTACATTTTCCCTATTCAAAAAGTGCCTCAAAGAGGTTTTCACTTTGGGACCTTAATCTTTTATTTATTTGTTTTTGGCTAAGGGTGTTCACTCACTCTCTAAAATAAGTTTCAAGATCCAATGTGATTGATAATATTGATTTATGATCTCCTAACAGAATGTTGTCTCTAAGGCCTAAAAAGTCATAGAATGCCTCATCATTCTGGAACTCATCAATCGATAGACTAGATTCTTTTCGGTCCCAATCTATCAGCTGGGGATAATATAATGGCAATGGGTTGTGATGAATGGTCATGATAAGGGTACAAATGGCATTGTTATCAAACATATTGGTTTCAGCTGGGTTATCAAAGGTGAGGCTATGATCAGACTCTGCTTCATTGTCAGCTCCATCATCACTAGTTGCTAGTGATGGATTTTGAATAAGATATGTGGGGTCACCCCCAAGTGGTTTAAATCCAAGTCCATAAGGTCTTTCATACTTAGTGCTGTAAATTGGCTTGATGGTTCCTTTTTGATTTGATTCAAGGCATCTTCCTTCATAATTGTGATGTTCCATAATCCTATTGGGAATAGGATACTTTGTATTTTTATAACAATCAACTTGGTTATCTTTATATAACCATGATTTATCCCCTTCAAGAGGGTCAGGTTTTAGGTTAGATGTTGGTACAAATGTGACAGGTCCCTTATCTTTTTTCTTCTGTTAACACTGCATATGTGGAGTGAATTTAAGTCACCCAAAGGTTTTTGAATTCTATGGAAGATTGGCAATATGAAATGTATCATGGGTCACATACTCTCTCGATCCATTATCTAAAATGGTGAAATGATTAGAAGCTTTAGGAGGTGGCATGTAGGAAAGGGAATCCAAGGTATTAGGATCAATGTAATTATCTAGTGAAGGATCAATAAGTATAGCATTTCCTTTATCCTACTTGGAACCTAGATTCATGTTGTACTAATAATTATAGATTTGAAATTCAGCCTCAATATGTTTGTAGTGTTCATATGGGTGCAAATCTCTTGGAATATTCACTTCTATCCTTGAGTGGGAAAAATTGATACATTGGTGCAATGCTGATAGGACTACATGAATCTCATGTAACCAAGGCCTACCTAGAAGCATATTGTATGATAACTCAAGATCAAGCACATGGTAAAGTGTATCATGGTTCAAAGGCCCAATGATAAATAGAAAACTAATGGTGCCTTATGATTCTCTTTCCTAATTATCATAGGCTTTAATGGTTATTGTTTCAGGTTGGAGATCTTCCATTGTGTACCCAAGAAGCTTTATGAACTTTAGAGACACTATGTTGAGGCCATATCCATTATTTATAAGGACACATTTCACTTTATGCCATCTTATATAAACTTATATGTATAATGTATTATTATGGAGTGGGCAAATAGAAGACATATCACTTTGATTGAATGTGAATTGTTGGGCTAGAGCTAGGTGTCCAACCAAAGCTTTAAATTTATTAGGGGATATGTCACTAGCAATAGTGGATTGGGTCAAAAACTCATTCAAGATGTTCTTGTGGATTATTGATGTTCACAAAAAATATAAAATAGAAATTTGTGCTGGTGTATTCTACAATTGTTCTACAATATCAAACTTCTTGTCTTGGTTAGTAGTGAATGGTTTATTCTGAGGTTGAATGGTTGGTTGGATGACAAGTAAAGTGGTAGATGGTTGTAGGCCTAAGATATTAATCTTAGACCTTTGAGTTTTGATTGCATAATAAATATTAAATACTAGACCATTATTACTAACTGATGTTGGGAATGGTGTGAGACCAGATAGGACAAGTCTTGATTATCGATGTACTTGCATGTGGTCATGTGGCAAGGATGAGTTGTTGATATAGGGTCCAAAACGGGAAGCCCTACTTTTTTGGTTTGCCTATATGCATTCTGAGGTCAAATAAGGATTATCTATGTAATTTGTCTAAATGTTTTTGCTTAACAATGGTCTAGGTTGATTAGTGCTTGGTCTAGGATTAATGGAGATGGTATTAACGCTACCCCCCTACAATATGACCTACAACCCTGTTGTAGTCATGTGCAGCTACATGGTAGGTTTGTTGGTTATTACCATTCTAAACTTGGTTTTGTCCATTTTTCTATTGTTGTGGGTTTTACTACTAATTTTGTTAATTTTACTAGTTTAGACATTGATTTTGATACTATTGATTTTGTTGTTGCATTGGTCATTATTGTTATTGTTGATTTTTTTTGTTATTGATTGTTATGTCAGGGAAAGGGGTTCGATAAATCCCAAGATTTTGATTGGAAGTATAAGCACCATCATCCAATTTTATCTCCCCATTCTCCAACATATTCTTAATTAAATTCTTGATTTGGACACATATTCATAGATTATGCCCATTGACTTGATGATAGTCACAAAATTCATTTTCATGGTACCAATCAGGATAAGGAATGCCTTACAGATAATGTTTTGGTATAGGCAAGATAATAAAATTAGAAATATCAATCTTATGAAATAAAGACTTAATAATTCTCATAGGTCACTAAAGACATGATGTGCATGCACGGTTCTCCTAGGAGGAGGGATTTGCAATGGTTACAGCTACTATATTTGTTGTGCAGGTCTTGGTTGTTATATTTGAAACATTGGTTAGATGGTTTTTTGGGAAGGAGTAAGCTAAAAATGTGGTTCGCATGATGTTTTCACCATTTATACATGATAGGATTTGGTTACTCCATTTCCCACAACATTCCTATTGCAGTTGAATTGCTTCAGTCTTTCTTGGTTATTGGCCTATACCAGTTGTGATGCTTGTAGTTGACTAGGATATTGGTGTTGGTCATTTCTTAGATTGGTACCTTGATTTTTTTTAGTTGAATCAAGCTTTATGACTCATTTATTGATATCACCTACTCAATCAATAAGCCTTTGTTGATGATTTCCTTGAAAGTGTGTGCACATTGTAGTTTCAGATGATAAGCTATCTCACTAGGAAATTTTTTAGTAAACACAGTAGACAATTATTTATCTAGTAAATTGTGGGTGAAATAGATTGCAAGGGCTCTCCATCATTATAAATAACTTGAAAAACTCTCACCATCTTTTTTATTTACTTGCGTTAAGTCCACTAACTAAATCTCATCATCAAAATCATCAAAATCCATTACTAAATTTTTGGGCAAATTCAAAAACCACTCCAAGGTTTGTCCAACCAAGCTCCTTGGAAATAATAGCGAAAGGTATATGTCATTATATGTCACTAGTTGACATGCGACAAATAATTTGGTCAAATGAGCCTTAGGGTCACCTTTTCCTTTGTATTTATTAAATTTTAGTGGTTTGTATCCTGGAGGAAATGGTATCTAAAAATACTCCATGTTGAATGGATATGAACACATGTCATCTAATTTAAAATTTATAGTCTATTTCCTAGCTTGAATAGCATCAATTACATCCTTCATCTATTGCAATTTTTGGGATAGGAAACAAAAAAGAACATTGGTTTGAGGGAGAATATTGGTTATTGTGGGAGGTCATAAATGGGATA
The DNA here is from genome assembly GCA_037957365.1 of Torreya grandis. NCBI lineage: Eukaryota > Viridiplantae > Streptophyta > Pinopsida > Cupressales > Taxaceae > Torreya > Torreya grandis. The sequence goes on from JARHVA010009840.1 coordinate 198,804, forward strand.
ATTTGACCAGGGTATGATGGAGATACCTATTGGGGTATATTATTTTGGTTAGGTAATGGACCAAGAATACACATATATGGATTAAGATGTACGTGAAATTGCACAGTTGGTTGTGTGATATTCTAGTTTGGGTTGGTGACAAAGTTTTGACTTGGAGGATTTTGTGGTTGGAATAGAGGGATATAAATATATTATGCCTACTATGGTTGAAAAGGGACATGATATCAACTAATCAAACCTTGTTTTTGAATGAGGACTTGTGATCCAAGACCCTATCTCTAAATTTGTGGCATATTTTGAACCAATTGTTATCTAGTAGGTACTTGAGAAACATGGGAACCTCCTTGTTACGTGAATCCTTATGAGGAAGTGAAAATAGGTTGTAGATTTGGCATCTATCATTGACCAATATTTACATGTTGACTAATCATTGCTTGGTTTTGAATTGGCATATTAGTCTGTGACTGAAGAGGTATGATCATCATTACCTGGTAAGGTGGAACATTTGCTGCCCTTGATTAAGGTGGAAATGTATTTGTCTTCTATTGCATTGATATAATAGATTATGTCTACTTTTGTGGATTACTACTCACTACTTGATTAGGGGGAGTAGGATTCAATAAATTTTATCATTGTGGTACAACATTAGCCATTATTTTATTGCCTAATCCCATAGGTTGTACACTTGAGGAAGTAGTCAGTTGAGGTTGGTTTGTAAGAACTCATATTCCATGGTATGATGATATACTCATGGGATTAACTATAGGCACATGTTATTGGCTAGTTGTTTACATGTTAGTACCAATTTGATCAAGATTGGATGTTGTTTGCACATTGTCCACTATGTTTGGCTATTTATTCTATGTAGAGGCTGAAGACACTTCTTTAATAATGGGTATATGCATCAAGTTATCTATCAAAGTGTTTCATATGAATTGGTCAGAACTCAAATTCTCTTATCTAGTTGACTCTATCAACACTCTTGTTGAAGGAACTAAGTCAATAAGAGGCTTACTCACCATGTTTATCTAATTTAAATCATGTGCTAGATTCAAGTAGGTTTGATATATTGTTTGCATTTGGTTAAAGTGATCTTCCATGATGTTTTTGCCTTGATTATATATATTAGGGTCTTGATACAATATTTGGACTAGAGCCATAGGATTACTATAAGAAGCCTATTGATCATAAATGATATTGTGGGGCACTCTTACTAGACTTGGTAAATTTTCATGAGGAAATTCTGCTAGAAAATTGGCCCCTACCTCTATGGCTCTAACCAAAATCTCATCTTTGTTCTCTAAAAAATGTCACTCAAACAAAAATTGATCATATGTAGAAGTTGTATTAGTAGAATATGACTATTGAAGTACTAGCTCATCCACTATGGGTATTGTGGCTAGGTATTGTGTAGTTTATTCTTGGTCTTATTCTGAATAAGGTAGTGTGTTAACCAAATAGTTATCCAATAGATCTTGGCTTTGTGCCCCTGATTGAGTATTATAAGAAGCATAAGAATCCATCTCATAAGAAATATTATTTTCATAGGGGTATCTTCCTACGTAGCTACATTACTAATCCCTAATTTTTACATGAGTCCACTACGAGTGTAGGAATACATGTTGGAAACCATAGTCAATGCTTTGTGATAAAGGTCAAAGAGTTATACAAACTGTAAAAAGACAATGTCTAAAATAGATAATGTTCCAACTCGGTTTAGCATTGTTAAAAAGATCAAAAGGTTTATGCAATTATTTGTGAGGAAACAAGCTAGCGTGAAGTAACTAACATTTCACTATTCACACAAAGATAAGCAAGTAAATGGACCAAAAATTGAAATGCCAAACTCTAAGGTTGAATTGTTTCAAATCAGTCTAATCTAGGAATTTAAAATTTGTTAGGTCTTTTGGCCAAATGCGGTGTCAAAATCTAGGCTCAAACAAGGCATGCACTAGGATTCTTAGCCAAACAATGTCAAAAGCTAGACATTGAAAAATAGATGAACTGTTTAATCTAATGGATTTGAAACACTTCGAACAAATACTAAGCATTTGATTCTTGGACATGAACTTGATCAACTAGGTATAAGGTATAAAACAAAAGGCACCCTTAACTCCCAAAAAAGGGTATAAAACTTGGTTCCTGTGAAAAAAAAGATAGACAAAGTGAATAGTATAATATTTTTAGTCAAAATATCTTAAAAGTACACTTATATTGGTTTAAAAACATAGGAAAAAATTTGGAACTCTATGTAATAGGTTCTATGAATAATATTCAAAAAAATTTGGCTAGCGTAATGATGCTATACTACCCAAAAGGTGTGACAAAAGGTTTTTTTTAAAAACTCTCTAAGGAAAAAATGTTTCCTTATAATTTTGAAAACATAACACTACTTTTCTTGACTCAAAATGTTGTGGTTCATAGACTCAAAGTGTAAGTGTTTAGCACAAAATGACTTAAGTCTATCAAGTGATGACAATGATTATGAGTCTTAAATGGCCTTCAACCCAAATGGGAAATTGATCCTAAGTTCCCTCAAGTTTCGTATAAATGGTGAATCCACTTAACAAATCAACCTTATGAACTTATAAATGTGCAATTTTGAATTTATATTATAAGTGAAGGAATTAAACAACTTTGGTAAAGATCTAGACTTAATTTGGCAGCATAACTATGCCAAAGTGGATGATATGACTCCCAAGCTTTTGATGAAATTTTATACAAGTCAAATTGATGATCTTACATGGGTAGCATAACACCTCTTTTTTCAAAGGAAAATTTGGACTATGTGTTTGGTTTGGATCATTTGTTTACACCAAGTTTTGACTTCAAACAAGACTCTAATCTAGGACAAGACCAATTAATTAATCGCTCTTAAGATCCTAAATTGACAAGGTTGCTTGGTATTGTTGGAATCCATTAATATACATCATTTGAGAGGATTTTAAGTGTTCATCCAAAATTAAATGTGAATTATATAGTAGGGTTTTTACACCCCCTTCTTTCAAATGACATTACTACGACATGGACCTTGAGGGACACCTTACAACAACAATACTTTCATGGAAAGTGGGGATTTTTATAAGATCTAACAAGTCTATGAATGATCTATGGGAATAAATTTCATAATGACTTTCATGCCAAATAATGCAAAAGAAAAGCATGGATTTTGGGTTCGTATCACATGGCTTATTGCAAAAAGGTCTAGTCCTTTTTGTAACCACTACAACTTGTTATTTTCTTAGTGTAGTGCAATGTCCAAAGTGCCAATACGTCCTATGTGCAACTCCCAAAGGATCCAAATTAATTAAATGCCAAAAGATGAAACCCCAAGTCAAAGCTTCCCTAAAGAACTTGTGGGAGGTAATGACATCCCCCTCACAAGCCAAGTTTGCATAAATATAAAATACTAAGAGAAAGAATTTAAGGTCATTTTTAAGGTCACCTGAACTTTGATGAGTTTTTGGGGTGTGATTTAGATGACTTTATTTCTAAGCCTTGGACTAGGCTACTTTAAATAGGAATGACGCTTTTGATTTCAAGGGTTTCCTAAAGGGGATAAATGGAAGAGCAGACATGCAACATTCCTCTTTTTTCCAAACAAAATTTAATCTAAACAACTAAGTAAAACAAAAATTTACAAGTGTGTTCAATTTTAAGCCCAAATTAAAAGTTTGGTGGTGTTCATTTGACCCCTTGGTCTTAGTTGCAAACTTTGAAAATATTCACCCAAAACATCTAAATTCTTTGTTAAACACCAAAACAAGGTTCCTAATCAATTTTTAAGCATGTAAAGGTGATATAAAACATGTTTTTAACAAATGTAAAGCTTGGTCCTGAAACACAAATATCAGCATGTCCTTTAGCTTTGAAGCTCTTTTTGGTTTGAAACAATAAAATTTATAAAAATAGGTCTTGAGTCTATGTTTTAAGAAAAAACACAGTGACTGACATCGGTTTCTATAACTGATGATAGTGACATTTTCTAACCGATGTTGGTTATCCAACTGACATCGATTATACTAGTGTGGCCGACGATGGTTATATAACCAATATTGGGTTTACAACTAATGTCAGTTAAGATATGCAACTGATGTCAGTCTTACCTATCGACGTTGATTACTGTGTAAAATCGTGGCAAACAAAAATGGCAAAATAAAGTTAGAAAATAAATTTGCAAAAGTTTTAAGGGTTCAAATAAATATTTTAGAATTGCAAAATGATATTATTCAAGTGTGAGATGCATCTAGTCCCACTAAGTGTGCCATTACGTGATCTAATAATTTGACTAAAGAGAGGATGGTTAGTATGGTGTTAGTTCCAAAATGAAAACAAAATGAAATAAACACACTAATAACATAACATCTCTAGGCTTAGATACTAGGGATAGCTTAATTAATAAGACAAATGACAAACATAACTAAAAAGTAAGGAATAAAATACAAGAATTCCTTCACCTTCCTTGGATGCTCCAAGTGCCTTTCTAGTGGTGGCTTGCTCGACTTGTGCTCATGAAGTCTTTGGCAATGGAAGCTTGGCTACCTTCATCTCTCCTTAGCACCTTTGGCTTGTGGCTTGGATTAGATTGAAATCAATTTAGAATGGTAATACTAGTTTCTTAAAGCTTTTGACACCAATTTCGCATTATAACTTTGTATAATCATGTCTTAAAATTCATTGGTGAGGCCTCCTTTTTATAGATTTTTGAGAATGTCTAGAATCAACCTAAACCATCCATCCTAAGATTGAGATGTGTGGTTGAGGATTAATTCAATTTTTGGAATTAATTTTGTAATTATCCTCATCATGACATTGGAATAAGGATCAATTAAGAGGCATGGAGGGCATCATGGAAGGCATGGAGGGCATGAATCTTGATATTTGTGGCATTTATGGCCTAGGGATGTCTTCCTAAGAAACAAGGTCACCTGATGATGTAGTTATTAAATATTTTATTTCCAAAACAAATTATTCAACAAGTTTCCATGGAATTCTTGATTAGGTTCTAATTTGGTTTAATTAGATCTTAAGCATGCTTAGTCACTTTGTGCACAAATTACTCAAATTGATCATAATGCCTTGTTATTGGTCTAAAATTTGACTAGATTGGAATTGGAAGTTGATGTTAGATGAATTGGATCTATATTCCCATTTAGGATGATACCAAAAAAACTAACAAATGCATGTGTCTTGTGCAATATATTTGATAGGAAAGATCAATCTAGAGCACCTAGGTGCAAAATTAGCATTTTGACTCGAAATGATCTGATCAAAGTTAGTTGGCCCATAAATTGCATTACCTCATTTAGTGATACCCTAGCCAAAATTATCACTTTGAATATATTAGTTTCACATCATTTACATACCTTTTTTGACATTATCAATCAGGCCTACCACTCTAAAATTTGAACACTTACTCAAAATTTATAAACAAGGTCATGATGATACCTGAAAGGGTTGATTCATCATGGATAAAACTTATAATTGTATATTTGAAAACAAAAAAAATAAAGGTAGAGCTAAAAATAAAGTTTAATAAGGCAACCCTAATCCATTTCAATATAATGTGAATTCAATGTTACAATGGAGGAATAAACATAGATTTCTCCAATATTAATAATATATGTAAATATGAAAGGATATAATAAGATATTAAACCTTGTTATAGCTAAAAAAATGCACCAATCAAGAAAAACAAAGGGTGAACCTCAAAAATAAGAGAAAACCCATTTTTAAAAAATATTTATGGTTTGTATATTTAACTAACTTTAATTTACAAGGATTATAATGATTATTTTAGTTTTTTAAAAGGACATACATACAAAAAATATGGGAACAATACATAATTTTTAGGTAAATAACATAAACTTTCAAATTTTGAAAATTTTAATATAAATAGGTAAAAGGAATTTCATTTTTCCATTTTCTCTTTTAAAAAAATGAGAGTTCTGAGTAATATAGGTATATCTCACCTATGATTTAATTTTTAAACATACTACAATTATGAAGAGTAAATGTAGATTGGCAACCTATGCTTTCAAAACATGCAGTGGTAAATTACATTGCCAAATAAGCAACACAAGCTAAGAAGAGTTTTGAAACTTATCATAAAATGTTAATTCATCAAGCAAACATTGAAAATATTGATTAATTAGTAATTAGAGAATATAGAAGACTCCTAATTGAAACCCTTATTGAAAGAGACATTGGGGCACTTTTAAGTTTGAATGTTTTATGTCTATATTTTATAGTTATATCTCACTTGTGATTTAATTTTGAAACATACTAAAATTATGAATAGTAAATATAGATTGGCAACATGTGCTTTCAAAACATGTAGTGGTCAATTACATTGCCAAATATGTAACAAAAGCTAAGAAGAGTTTTTAAATTTATCATAAAATGTTAATGCATCAAGAAAACATTGAAAATATTGTTGAATTCATAATTAGAGAATATAGAAGACTCCTAATTGAAGCCCTTATTGAAAGAGACATCAAGGCACTGAAAACATGTCATATGTTAATGTTGGGTATAAAATAAACCTTGCATACATTAATTGCTTGCATGTTTAACTCACGTAGTTAAAATTAAAGGCTAAAGTAATTAAATCATAACTTCACTTCTTTATCACACACCATACCAGATAACTTAAATAAATCAAAACATCATAACAATTGACATAAGACCTAACCAAGTTTTCATCTCCTAGCGGATCACCTTCACCCTTTGGTTATCTTACTTGGATTTCATTACCAAGAAGATAAACTAAAACTCAAGTATTTGGTTGAGTCTAAACTCTAGAAATCAGTATATACTAGCTAAGCACCTGACACCCTTATCACTACAGTGTGTGAAGTGAGGGGGTAGGTCCAAATACCAAGCTATGTAATGATTTCCAACATAGCTCCTTTTAAGATCCTTAAACACCTAAAACCAACCATAGACTTATTTTCTTGTACCTATTCTACAAACCAAGTTCTTCTTCACACTTTCCAACTAAGGTATAAGCCAAAAGCAATATAAAAGGTAACCTAAGAATTTAGATGCACTCTAGTGTATGTTTTTTTATTGCCTTGATATCTTTTTCTTTTATTTTCATTATGAATCATTATGAAATTCAAATTGAAACAACACAAGAACTCAACATCCCTATTAAGTTGTAAAACATCAATATTTTAAACTACTTAAAACTTAAAAGGTGGAATGAATAAAACAACCATATTGCTATTGATGAGGCAGCTATTCATTCATATTAATTTACCACTGATGTGTCCTTGGATGAAATTTTAGGTTCTAATGATTTATGGATTTTACCTATAAAATCAAGAAAGAGGCTTCTTCAGTACTGGTTGGATCAAATTTGAGAAAAATCCGAAGAGGAATTTAAGGGATTAACAGATGCTAATAAAGATGTATGTAGTCAAAATACTCTAGATAGGTTTCATTTACTTCATTCATTGAAAGTATTTTCATTTTCAGCAAGTGGCATAGTTTACTTTCTTCTTTTAAAAAAACATCATCACAAAATCAAATTCAATCAAAAAAGCCTTGTCAAGATGAGTAAAATCCTTAAAAATATATATCATCCATCCAAAATAGAAATTACACCTGATTGGAGGTTATCAGTGGCTAGATTTAGGTGTCTACAAATTTTCCCCTATTTTGGAAGGCATTGTAACCTATAAGCATAATAACATCTTCTCAAAGAATGAAAAGGTCCTGTATGCCTATAACTGCAATGATGATAAATTAACTGTATGATGCCCCCTTGAGGGAATGGTTGGCATAATTTCAAATTTTCATTTGATGTTATGGCACCTTAATTCAATGTTCAAAGTTAGGGTGAATGGCTACTAGGACCTTTCCCCTATACTAAAATATATAATATATAATATATAATTTGATTTATAAACTATATTAACATATATATTATATGATAACAATAAAATATATTATATAATGTATAATATTGTAATATTATATTACATTATATAATATATTTTCTTATATATATATATATATATATATATATATATGTATATCATTTTAATATATTAGATATATCACTCGTATTCAATTTGACTTGACTACTCGAGGTGAATTTGCATTCAAAAATAGGCGGGAGTCCACAACAAATTTGAAATTCAAATTTACTTTGTAAAATAAGGTCTGTATAATTTTCACACATTTTTAAGAGGAACAAAAACCATTGAATATGTCTGACTAGATATATTCCTATTCTTGTATAGTCTTAGTTTTTTTCAAAAATACACTGTAGAGTGCTAACAAATCAGAACAGAGCAGGTTGTAGAGTGTATGAAGCATTGACCATATTTGCTACTATCATTTCTATAGATCCTTATTTTTTGGTAATTAATCTTAACAATGTTCAATATTTTTTTCTACTCTATCTAAAATGTGCAAAAAAAATTATTTTTAGGTATTTAATCTTAATAGTGTTCAATATATTTTTTTACTCTATCTAAAATGTGTGATTTATTTATTTTACTTATCCATTTTATTTAGTTTTTATCACCTTTATATGTTATGAAGTCACTAAGATTTATAAAGTCTACCTGGATTATTGTAATATTTTTTGCCCTGATGGAATGCACCTAGTTGTGATGTCAGCAAGCCTTCAGCTAAAGGAGCATGCACATGTCTATTGTTTAGGAAAATAGGGTTTTTAAATTGTAACACTAAAATTTTATAAAACACTAAAATAAATATTATTCCAAATGCTCTACTTGTATATACTTCAATCAATTTTTAATAAAAAAATATTACAATATTTAAGAATGTGCGTCGAGCTTAGGAAGGCCCTAGGTTGGCCTAGGTAGTAGTGACCTACTATAAAGTTCATTTCAAAAGGAAAAGAGGTCAAAGGAGTCAAGTGGTTGTATAAAACAAAAATGGGTAGAATCCACTAGTTGTAATTCAATATGGGTAGACTCCTTGTTTGGTTTAAATTATATGTAAAATAGCCACACAATAATTACTTTGCACCTTTTTTATCATCTTCATCATCTAGTGAAAACTGACCAATTACGTAGATTTAGCCAATAAACCATGCAGTTCAAATGTCCTTCCTTCTAAACGAATGAGCATGAATAGTTACTCAAAATTCATCTCAACTGTGCATAAAGTGGTGAGCCATTACAATCCAAAAAATATTAGTCCCATCCACGATAATATAAAACATAAGATAATATAATAGGTAGTCTCCCATAGCTTTATACTATGGCATTTAATATAATAATTGACTATACCCCCACCTATAATTAGGATTTTAAATTCTGGAGCTAGGTAAATGAAATAGTCCAATTGAGTAGCCAACTTATTGTTGATGAATTTGTGTGTACTCCTAGAGTAAATAAATATAGTCAACTTCTATTTCTTGAGAAAATTAACCACCTTAATATTTGGAGGAATATTAATACCTAAAAGTGAATGAAAAGAAATAGTAGGTTGAGAATATTTAGATTCATCCTTGGGTCCTTCCAAAATGTTGATGTGTGTCTATGTTAACAATGTCATGTGAACAAAAGAATAACATTTCTTAGATTATAGGGATAATAGTAATATGGTAGTGACACTTTGGTGCTTCACTCAGTTTTGTTGGAGAGATTATGTGGTTACAACTTACCACCTTCTATTCTACAAGTAGACCCTACTGTAGGGACAACAAGAATATGGTAGTGACATAATATACCTAAATTTGTTATGATGTAAATTACTTTGTATTTGCCAAAATAAGCCCAAACTCTTTAAAAAAAAATGGATATACACAATGATCATTAATCTAAAGTGATTCATGTTTTAAAAGTTCAAAAGGATGGAGTAAGGCAGGGTATAAAATAAATTTCCCTGGCAATAACAAAGACCAACAGATCTCCTTTGATTTCTATTAGCAACACAAATAACACCCAGAAAACAACAAAGACAAAGAGAACACTAAAGACAAACTCTCAAATCCTTTGGCTCCTTGTATTAATTTTGGTAACAACTATATTCTATTTAAAAATGAGGGGAAATTTTTTTGATGTTTTTCAATGATGTTTTCAAAGTGACTAAGGATGTTGATGAGGTGTCATGTGTGCTAGAATGACAATGATAAAGTGTGATATAATGATCCTCAATATTCTTGCATGGTCATTTAGTGTTTGAATAAGGAAGGAATTTGATGTATTCCATTGTTGGTATGTACATGTTGCATAGACCTTATGGGGTGTCAAGGGTTCTTATAATGAGTATGGAAGTGAGTGGACTTCATCTGGTTCATCATTATTTTTATCTAGACATTTTGGTCTAATGGTAGGAAATATGAGTAGGTAGTTTGTTGATGTCACCATGTCCACATATGGATGAGTTTGGGGGAGTTTTTCATATGGTTTTGATCACATTAGTCCCTATTTTTAATTTGAATATTCAAATTTACAAAGGTAAAAATGAGTACTCTATATTTCATCCATAACTTTTGATCCAAGATGAATTTCTTAATGGAGTAAAAAACAAAGTTGTAGAGGAATCCATGGCACTTATAATGAACCTAGTTATATGATTTGAATGTTTGTAGAGTCAAATATATTGAGATAAAAATTTTACTATGTGTTTGAATGTATTCTGCAAGTGACCTGATGATGCAGAACATGTACAAAGAAAACATCTTATCCTTCGATTCTTATTCACTTCCTTTGACAAAGGCAAATTAGTTCAATTCGTCATATAATGGTTTACAAATTCAACTAGTCATATTTTACATTTAAATTCTTGTATATTTATTTATAAATTCACTGTAGTCCTCCCTATTCACTCTTCAACTCATAAACATCTTACAACTCTCAACTTCTTCCCTTACTCATCTCTGTGAATTATCACATTCTTTGTAATGGTTCATTAGACCAAGGCTTCATTCAAGTTACCAAATATTAATGGGAATTGTTATATGGATTATAATATTATATTTTTTAGTATCTATAGGGTCACAAATACCTCTCAATCACATACCAACTCTCTTCCAAACTCAACTCACACCATTTCCTTACTCTGCCTGCTTTCTTAGTCCTACTAGCCATGTTTTTTTGGCTTCTTCACTATGTATGAAATTGTACCTTCCAATATTGAAAAAATAATTATTCTTTAAACTAAAATTTATCAATTTAAACCTTTCCTCAAATTTTTATTCCTTCATTCAACTTTTAAGACCCTTTTCTCACCTCTAATAACTCTCTATTTAGGCCTTTTAGGCCTATTTAGATCTAGTCTACAAATAGTCTACTCCTAAGGTATGGAAATGTACGTAAAACATTTAAAAAATTCAGAATATATTCATAGTAATTATAACTAATATTTTCACCATGTCTCACTTGATTTGAATAGTGGAATCTCACTATAACTCCTAAATCCTAGGTTTAGGGTTTCTTATGTCAGTCACTAGCCAAGAGGCTTCTAATTTCATTTTCACACATTTTAATGAGTTTAAAATATTATTTATTATTTTTTATGGTATTTATAACCTTATAATAGCTTTTAAAATCTTTATATTTTACCTTTGAATCGTCTGTCACACTTTCCAACTCTAAAACATTCATGACTATGTTAGCAAATGATAGGCTACATGCTTGTATTCTGTGTGTGTATAATCAAATTACAATGACAATATATATAAGTTGTAATTAACATTAATTAATGATATAAACACTTAAAATTTCACTTTATAACATTTTAAATTCATTTCTTTGACCTTGTCTCATCAAAAATCCAATACAATGCCCTTTGTTACAATAGGCAATTACAGGAAAACAAGGTTCTTGGCTATATTTGTCGATCACCATATGAGTTATGATTCATAAATTGATGCATGGAGTTTATAATTTAATTCCATACACTTATAAACATTTCAAAATGTCTATATATACCTTACAATTCTTAATCCTTGAATATATAGTCATAAATAAAGTAATTCATCAGAAAATAGGGTCTGAGACTACTACATCTAAATAGGGTACTCCTTTCTTATATCTTAAGGTAATTATAGTTTATAAAAATATTTCACTATCTTTACATCACTTTTTAAAAAATTCCAAATTATTTACTCAATAAACATAAACAATAACAAGTTAATCAACCATCAAACAGTCTTTAATAATTTCAAACAGCCCAACATAGCCTGTATCCTCTTACCCTAATAGGGAACTTGTATTCTTGGAATCCTTCCAAATATCTATTTAATCATATTTGTATGAAAATAAAACATGATTATAAATAAATTTAAATATCATAATTTATTAAAAAAATCAATTTTGATATCAATAATAACAATCAAATGACCTCACAACAGGTCTATGTAAATTCTTTATTCAAAACAGGGGCTCAACACTCCCCTCCATACAAGCTTGTTTTCCACCTACTATGATTTTAATATTTGAATATAATTTGAATCTCCCAACACAAAAATAAATAAATACTCCTAAAAAGGGACATATAATTGATTCTTGAAACTTTTCCCTCCAAATGGTCTCTTGCTTACATTTCACTTTTTATGATTTTACATATTATGACTAATTTATACCTTGACCTTATGACTCATGAACATGTTATGAAATTATATAGGATTTAAATAAAATTTAAATGTTACACATATCCCACCTTCCAAAATTACACATAAGTCCTTATACAAGGCTTAACAAAATTTGAATTTTCAAATAGGAACTTTTGGCGGGAAAAAACATTATTTGAATTTTATGCCTCTTTAGACCTACTAGACTTATCCTATGGACTTTATAAGATCTCTATAAAATTTTAAAACACCTAATAGAAAAAACTAAGACAAAAATGAAATTTTTGTGGGATCCTCAAGGGATGCCCCTGCATAACCCAAGAAGGATATTTTAGCTTGTTTTGATGTTATTTATATGTTTCATGATGAATTATCTATTGGAAGGTAATCTAAACTCTATGAGAATGATCTTTGTGGAATTTGGAGGTGGGACCAATCCATATTCAATATAAACAAATCTTAATAAGTTTTCTATGTATTCATTCATAGTATTCCTATGTACAAGGTCTCTGCTAGAGTTGATTGAGTATACACAGAGGTGAGTAAAGGTGACTATGATTATTTGATGTCAGAATAGTGCTCTTGTAGGTTGAGGATGAATGAATATTTCTAGGTTCATTTAAAAATATGGTTTGGATGCCTTATGTGTGAGCAAAGTATTTTTGATGTCTAAGTGAACTTGGTGGTTGATCTGAGAGGTAGATCAATGTGTAGATTATGTGTATGACTATTTGGTCATGTTGTAGATGTGGTGATAGAGTTATTATTGAGGATTGAATAGTGATCCAAAAGGTGGATTTGGATGCATTAAGTGTGCATATTTGAGGATTCCAGCTAGTTGGGATATGTAATGTGTCCTAATTGATATTTGTGTGTTGGTTCAAGTATGTAATGTGATTTGGCCAATAAGGTGTGTTGGGTGATAGAGTTTTTGCTAAAGATGAAGAGTGATAATAATAGTTTCATCATCTAGTGTTAAAGACATCAATTCAAAGTTACAGTTATTTATATGTGTTGTTGTGGTTACTTAACATCTGAGGTGGTTGTTTCCTCCTTACAAGGTGAAATTTTTTAAAAGTATAGTTATTGTGGTTACTTAGCTAAATAGGTGTAGTATCACCTTGTGGAATTGTAGTCTCACTAAATAAGGGATGGTAGTTCCTTGATCAGTTATAGCTAGTCTAGATTGGTTTTTATTATCATAAGATAGTATTCCAATTGTAGGTTCTAGTGGATTTTATTCCCCAAAAGGGTTTCCCATGTATAACTAAATTTATGTTCTTTATATTACATCATCTCTTGTTCATTACTATAAATTATGTTTATGCTTCATGAATGATTTTGGTAATTGATTAAGAGTTTGAAAGCGTTTGTAAATTTAAGTTAGATTATATGGGTTCACTAATTCACCCCCTCCCCCCCCGCCTTAATGGTTGTACCTCTAACAATTGGTATCAGATAAGGTCCTTTAGAGGAAGCTTAACATCTTGAAAGATATTTTGAATAGTTACAAAGATGGTTAAAAAGTTGAAGAAAGAGAGTAAATATTGGAAGTATGTAATCAAGACACTTGAAGAACTAATATTCATTTTTAATAAATATTACAAAAAGGATGAGAAAGTTATCAATGATCTCAAGGTTCATCTAGAAGTTGCCAAGGCATGTTTGTATTTAATAGAAAAAGACATCTCAAGGGTATAATTTGGTTATAAATAGATTAATTGACTTTTAAAAAATTATGCAACATGTACCTATACAATAAAATATAAATTCAATTTTACAATGATTTGATCCAATTACAAGGAAAATCTAAGTATATGGGTCATTACAAAAATTATTCATGCATAATACTTTTTGGCCTATCAAGGCTGAGTTGTTTGGATCACTACATGAACTTTAGTTGGCATGGAAGTTAAATTAGCCATCTAAGATATAATAGCACCACTAGAATCTTGATTCTTATTTACCTCATTATATTCATAGAATTTGTATGTTACACCATGATACTGTGGGATAATGTCTAAATTAAGGAACGGTGGTCGGTGAAGTTTCTTTATTTATCCAAGGAGTCTCACATGTTCATCCTTAGTTATTTAGAATTTATTCCTAAAAATATTGACTTCAGTTACCTTTATTTGGGCTTTTCTTAGCTTATATTCTATCTCTTATATTGATAAATCTTGTATTCTCTATTTAAATTCATCTATGGCCTCTTGGATAATTTTATCAAAATTGATTCTACTAATCAATTTACCAGTATAATCCCTTACCTTATAAATTTTTAACTCAATTAAAATTTGGAGGATCTGAGCCTCATGTGTGTGATATTTATAAATCAAAACCCTAACTACTTTCAATTATTGCTTAACCCCCTCATTCCATATGAAAATTAGGTTTAAGGCATTAGATGCCTTGAGCATTGTCATAATATAAAGATGGTTATACAAAGAGTTACTTGTATAGACAACTAGTATTTTAAGCTTCACATTATATTGAACCAAAGAGTTACTATTGTCACTTGGATTTTCACCCTTTGAGGAGATGGAAAATCTCTCCTCATCTAAGTGGCTCAATGGAAACACCACTAGTATTTTGGGTAGCCTAAAGATGAGCTGAATCTCTAGATAGGGCTAGCTCCATTGATGTACCACTTTGAATTGAAACTACACTTAAATTTAGTAGGTGAAAAGGGAGAGAGATATCCAAAATCAAACTAACCTGAGGAAGGTGATACACTGAAATAGATTATGGTTTCCAACCAAATTCATGTTACACTTGAAACCAAGAGACAAATTAAACATACACTTCTCCAATCTTCATATTCTCACATCAATGTTACATTGTGAGGTTATGGATGAATGTGCAAAGTTAGGAAGGCTATACAATAGTTCTTGAATGGCACTAATGAAAATAATAACTCACTCAATCCTTGACATCTCCTAAAACACTTCACATGCCCTAAAATAAGAAGCTTTCCAATTGTAAATAGGATGAAAGAATGAAACAACATGCTAAGGAATCCAAAATATTCACTTATGCAAAATCAAACATTCCAAATGAACACACTATGAAAAATAATGAATAAGGTAAAAATCAGTAGTCTTATTGATCAAAAGGTATACAAATGAGTATGGATTTGGCATACTTAGGTGGAGCATCCATTATAATGCCAAAATGGCTAGTTCTTATAGAACTTATGAGAGAGAGAGAGAGAGAGAAAGAGAGATAAGACCAAGGGTCACCAAGACACTTGTAAAGATAAGAAAAGTAGCTAATTATGCATGAAAATATGGTATGTGATTAACCATGGAAGGACTATAAGTACAAATGTCAATCCAAGTCATAAATTTCATTAAAATTGGCATGAAACTCCTCATTCTAGCTTAGAAAAATTGCCTTCATGATTAGCCCTATTTAAACACCCCATAACTAATTAAGACCAAGTAAAATGATTTTAATTAATGTTAAGGGTCTCAATCATGACTCTCTATTCATTGGTAACATGCCTGGTCTTCTGGAATAACTTGGAAAGGAGCTATCATCATCTGCAGTACAAAAAAACTCTTCCTTCATGTACCTTGCAAACTTGGACTCAATATTGGCATAAATTTCTCATTAAAATACATAGGAGGAAGATAATGACACTTTTAAAGATCCTCCATGGCTTTTTAATCATCAATTATGCCTTAAATTTATCTCACTTATAGTTTTCCACCCTTCTCACTAGCTTGTCCAATAGGCTAGTTTTGACTAGCTAAAATGAAGCACCTATTTATACAATTAAGAGTTTTTTATTTAAATTAAAAAAACCATATTGAGTTATAACAATTATAAAACTTCCAACCAACCTTTATTTCACCTTCAAACTCCTCTTGTAGCCTACACAACATAAAAAATGGTCAAAATACCCTATTTCTACCATGCCCATACAAGTATATAAAACTCATCCTAGTGGGAAGTATCTATAGGGAGTCATATTAAATATCCAATAGGTTTCATGAGCAAACTATTCCATTTGATTAGATATCCAACTCTATTTCCTCCCTTAGGTCACTAATCAGGGTTTGCAAGGGTTTCTGATAGTTTTGATTTTTAAGCTTTATTCATACAAGTTTAACATTTAAATTACAAAAAAATTTCAATAATTTTATGTTCAAGTACATTAATAACATACTTGAACTTATTAAACTCCCATTCAGATCCTCAAAAGAGAAATGAGCACTCAAAGTTACCCACTAGAGCTTGTTTCTTCCATTCCTACATGTCTAAATTGATTTGAGGTTCAATAATGGATTAATTTAATTTTATTTGCAGTATAAAAGCTTAATAGAATATATATTTACCCTAAATATCATGTTTCAATATGTTATATATCATATATAGTTGTAAAATAATGACTAACTCCTCATTTGGATATTAGATCCAGTCATGTCTAGTAAGCCTGTCTATAGGTTTAGGCCCAAAGTAACCTTTTTGATGTATTAAGTAAATTATAATAGAATATATACCTCTGATTTTACCTCATAAACAAGTCTATATTCATGGTAATGCTCATTTTATCTTAGGAGTGAAAATGGTCCTCCATTTGGAAACTAGGCCTATACCTTATTCAATAGACCTACCTGCAACTTTAGAGGTTTAGATCACCTTATCTAGTTTCCTTTATATATTATTAGTTTCCAAGATTTAATTAGGATTTTTCCTTCTCTCCACACATTATTTAAGTGTTTATAAATCTCTTAACACATTCTTTCATCATTTTATTCAAAACTGCTAGAGCTTGTACATGAAGGGAAGTACCCCCTATCTAAAACAAAATAGGGGTTAATTACGCTATTTTATTAGACAATATAACTAATTTATAGGATTAATTAAGTGGTAAATACCCTCTACATAAATTTTCATCCCTTGGTTCATGAATAGATCCATCAAATGCACTAGAAACTCAAGATAGACTTTTAGGCAATGGACTATGTATGTGACAGTAAGAAATGATTGTGTATTACTTGTTTGAATACCATTTACTTGATTGTATACAATTTAAAAGGTATATTTACCTTGTAAAAATCATGTTTTAGTGGCTCTCATCTTCATTAAACACCCTATACCCTCATTTATCCTTCATACACTATACATTCTCAATATTGTGCATCAAACCCTGACTGTGCTTTTTTGCCCTAGGGGGATGCCTATAGGTGCATTTTATTGTTTTTATTATAATTAAAATGTGTAATAATACTCTCTTTAGTCTTTCCATGATGATATATCATTGGCCTTAACTCCATGTGATATTCGTTCATAAGCTGAGTTTTGCCTGTATTGACTATGAACCCCAACCTGTAGGTGATTTTGATATTAAAATTGGCTTTGGATACATGTATAAAAACCTATTACAACATACTTATCTTATGGGTTGGGTGTTTTGTCCTTTTATTCCTATTTTTATAATAATAATCACCAAATAACCTCTATTTTATCTCACTATCCTACACAGTCACCTACAAAGGTTGTAGATGCTCATATGGTTCTAAGAAGTCTATACAGACTTGTTCACATTATTTGGAGATCATTAGGTATATAATATATATGGATAAAATTTTCTATAGGATTAATTATTCATGTTAACCTATCATTATCCCTATATATTTACCTTATTTCATGAATGAGCCTTCCATTGCCTTGACTAAGACACTTCCCTTCTAGACCTTGCATGTAGGTCACTTTAGCTCATTTAGACCTAGTCATGATGTGAAAGAGTTCCATGTGATTCTTATGAGATCCAATAACATATATTTAAACTTTTCATAGTCATTGAGTGAACTAAACAACACCTAAACACTCATGCCAACTCACTATTAGAGCACCTTGTTGTATGTCAATAATGGCTTAGTGTACAGACTACAGGTGATTATAGATCTCAAAAATAGTATTCCATATTATATACATGATAATTGGAACATGAATACTCATTTGAATATTTTGGAATAATATCCATGTGATGGCAAGGTATAAAATCATTAACCTTCAGTGCAAGGCCATTTTGAATCATAGTCCCATAGACATCATTGTCTCAATTTAGTGTTTTTTAGGCACTTTAAGGCTCTAAAATTTCATCATATCCTCACTCTCTAATCCTCATATTTGGAATGGATCCTCTATATGATATAGGCTTCAATTTTATCATAATAAAATGTATCAATATTTATAAAAACCATGTCATTTACCTTTGGAAAAAAGTCTTAGGACCCCTATTTTATCAGTTTAGGGAACTTGGTCTCAAACTCAGTCATTGAATGATAGAAGGATTATTCACTCTTTATTTACCCACTTAACATAAAAAGCATTAATTTTAATGGTATCATTAACAAATCAAGACTTCAAGGATAATTAAAAATTGTTTTAACACTCCCACATGTGTATTCTCAGTCCTCTGTTAGTATCACTTGTAGGTGGCCCTTTTTCATATAGGTAGCAAGGTTGAAAGCATGGGTAAGGTGCTTGTTTTGTGACCTATATTATTTTAATATTCATATAAATACCTCAAAAATTTCTAAGCTCATAATCAAGACCCTAATTATCTTAAAATATCCTCTTCAACATGCTTGACTTTCATGAGATACTTGTAGATGGGCATCAATGGTTTCCAGACCATATAAGCTGCAGGTGATTTCCATCATATAATTACTTGTTCTATTTATAAGGGTATAATTGACTATTAATAAGAAATAACATATCAAACACCATTTATATTTTCCATTTTTCATATATAAGCATACTCAAAGTTACAAAACATGACTGTGACTGAGTGATAGGCAAAAAGATACTGAGTATGAAAATGGACTAAGAGTTTGATCCAAACATGGAATTATGAGGCCAAACATGTAAATTAGGTAGTAAATATGGAATTAATACATTTAAATACATCATATACTATTCACATGAAATCCTCTATATGGAATTCAAACTCCCATAAATGGAAAACTGACTGAAACTATACGTGGTGGTATCCTCATACAAAGTAAGCTATTTGGACTATAAAATAAACTTGAAACATTAAAAAAACATGTAAATAATTAAATTATGATGTAAAAATCATTTTACATCAAACTAAACAACTATTTCATAAAAAAATTCTCAAACCAAGGCAAAACCCATAGGGTGCATAGATAAGCAGGAAGAAAAATGCAATCAACTTCATGAGGATGGTTCATGAAGCATAGGACACAATTATATCAAATTTTTTATATTTAAATTAAGGTATATTATTTTAAATAAACCCCCCAAAATCATTTACCCTAAAATTTATTGAGTTGTCTGTACCAAGTAAAAACCTGAAGGTCACTTCTACTTGCCAAGAAGGGTGAAAAGGGAGTAAAATGGTTTTGATCAATAAATGGAAATTATAGGAAAAAATCATGTAATTTATAATTTGGAAGTTTAATAGGCACTTATTGACCATTTATCATGTGGCACACTTCCCAATGAGGTTGTACAAATGCCAAACTCTTCTTTTCCTTCAAGAAAACTCCCATTTCTTCTACATATCTTACCACCTTTCAGTTTTTTCAGTTAATTAAGATATATAAGGACACATGGGACATGAAATCATGTTTTATAACCTTAAATATTCCCAAAAAATCTATATAACTCATTAAATGCTCAATTTTGACACCTAAAATGACTCAAAAGGACATGTTAGCTAATGAAATTGATGACCAAAGATAATATAACATTGAATGGCATCAAATTACATATAATACATATTATGACCAAATTTTATATCCCCTAAAACCTCTAAAACCTAGGTTCTTACCTATAGGTGCCCTAATTTGACTTAAAATTCAAAATTGGTCAACAGTTACATAATTAATTCACCTGGTTCACAGGGGGATCCATTTCAGACTTCATAAAATCCAAGGCCTCCAAGGAGTTATAACACTTTTAAGTAGCCTCTTGAATGTCAACTTCAATGCCTACATGAATGTGTACTATCTTGGATTGTTCCCTAAGTTACTCTATTTTTGCAATTAATTCTTGCACCTCTTCCTCTAGCTCCTAGTGAGCTAACTCAGTGCCTTGATGGATGGCCACCATAGCATCCTTTGTGCTTGAGCTAGGTCTAAGATATTTTTCTCATATACAGACTATCTTGGTTATCTATTCTACCTCTTGGTGAGGGAGAACACTAGTTTTCATTCCTCAAGGATGATTCTGACACCCTAATCATCTTTTAGTTTCTTTTTCCTCACCCTTTGGATAGTGTGAGTTGGAGGATAAAACAATGTGGACATTGAGGGGACCTTTCTAATTTTGAAATTAGGCATTTGAGAGGGCTTTCTCCTCAAATCCAATTCCTATAGATGGATATCTAGTTGGGATGCATCATAATTTATGACAACAACCTCCTTTTCAGCTTCCTCTTGGACTCCCTTCTATTTCTTGTGGGCCTTTATAAAAACATCAAGTAGGGAAGGCCATATTTTTTTAGACTAGTCCACTCCTCCCAATTGAGGGAGTGGGTGGACTACAACTCTTTTACATTTTATGTGTTTATTGACCTTAATTATTTTATGGAATTATGGTGGACCTAATTCTCTGGACTTATTCTATCATAAAAATTGTTTCAAACATTTTTTCTAAAATAATTCCCTCAAAGGCATTCCTAGAAAGAACATTCCAATCATGTGCATGTTTAAGGTATCTCCTAGGAGATAGCTCAAAAAAAATTCCAAGTGTGCATCAAGGTTCTTTCCAAACAAAAAGTCTCCATGTTTATATCAAATACTTTACAAGGACATTTAAAATTAACGTGGAAGGTATTTCAAGGCCCTTCGAGGTATATCCTAGGAGAGATACCTTGAAAGAAAATTCTAACCATGTGCATGTTCAAGGTATCTCCTAGGAGATACCTCCAAATAAAATTCTAATCATTTGAATCATGATTCTTGTCAAATAAAAAGGTGTCATCATTATATTAAATCCCTTTTATGGACCTTTTCAATCAGCATGAAAGGTATTCCAATTCCCTTCAAGGTATCTCCTAGGAGATAACTTGAAAGAAAATTCCAATCATATGCATATTCAAGGTATTTCCTAAGAGATATCTAGAAAGAAAATTCCAATAGTGTGCATCAAGGTTCTTGCCAAATAAAAAATTGTAATGGTTATATCAAATCCTTTTAAAGGACCTTTGAAATCAACATGGAAGGTATTCCAATGCCCTTTGAGGTATCTCCTATAAAATTCCAATCGCGTTCATATTCAAGGTATCTCCTAGGAGATACCTCATGTGCATCAGGGTTCTTGCCAAAAAAAAAGTTGTCATGGTTATATCAGATCCTTTTCAAGTACCTTTTAAATCAAGTTGTAATGAAAGGTATTATAAGGCCCTTCAAGTTATCTCCTAGGAGATATACTTTGAAATAAAATTTTAATCATGTGCATATTCAAGGTATCTCCTAAGAGATATCTCTAAAGAAAATTCCAATCATTTGCATCACAATTCTTGTCAAATAAAAATGTGTCATGGTTATATCAAATCCCTTGAAAGGACCTTTCTAATTAAAATTAAATGTATTCCAAGGCCCTTCTAGGTATCTCCTATGAGATACCTTGAAATAAAATTTCAATTGTGTGCATGTTCAAGGTATTTCCTAAGAGATATCTAGAAAGAAAATTCCAATAATATGCATCAAGGTTCTTTCCAAATGAAAATTTGTAATGGTTATACCAAATATTTTTTAAGGACCTTTACAATTAACATGGAAGTTATTCCAAGGTCTTTTGAGGTATCTCCTAGAAAATTCCAATCATGTGCATGTTTAAGGTATCTCCTAGGAGATACCTCATGTGCATTAGGGATATTTCCAGATAAAAAGGTTCCACGGTTATATAAAATCCTTTATAAGGAAATATTTTATGAACATATAAGCTATTTCAAGGCCCTTTGACCTTGAAATAAAATTCCAAATCATGTGCATGTTCAAGGTATCTCCTGAGAGATATCTCAAAAGAAAATTCCAATAGTGTGCATCAGGGTTCTTGCCAAATAAAAAGTTACCATGGTTATATCAAATCCTTTGAAACAACATTTTTAAGAAAGATGGAAGGTATTAAAATGCCATTCAAGGTATCTCCTAGAATAGATACCTTGAAATAAAATTCAATTTTGTGCATGTTCAAGGTATCTCCCATGAGATACCTTGAAATAAAATTCCAATAGTGTGCATCAAGGTTCTTTCCAAATAAATAGGTGTCATGGTTATATAAAATCCCTTACAAGGACCTTTTAAATTAACATAGAAGGTATTTAAATGCCCTTTGAGGTATCTCCTAGGGGATACCTTTGAAATAACCTAAGCATGTCCATTGAACCTATTGTAGAAACACAAACAACAATTTATAGAAACATTGGAAGAGGTAAAACCATGATCATCTAAAAACATGTCCATTAATCCAAATGAGAGTTTGGAAAAATTTAAAAACAAAACATGTGTGGATATGCTCATGATTGTGTGATGATGGAAAAATTTATCCTCCATCTTAGTGAGACATTTTCTAGATATCTACGTGGAGGAAAATCTCACAAGGGACAAAACACAAACTTTGTCCTCTTCCAAAATAGATAAAAACATCCCTTTCCTATCCTCATGATTACACAAAAACTAACTAAAATGGATGTGCCACTATCGATCCAATTATAAAAATTTCCCAAAAGGAAATGATAAAAAAGAAGGGAGGGAAGGGAAGAAAGAAGTGTTGCCAGCTTAGAAAAACTAAATTATCTGGTTATGCTCTAGAGTTGATTTGGATGAAAAAATATTTTGCCAACTTGTTTTTATACTTGGTATATCCTTCCAGCATAGGGGTGAGATTCCCTTGGTCTAGGCCTACTTGGTATTTGAATTTTACCTATACTCTTCAAGTTAAGCAGAAATCTTCTAAAACATGGTCTGCTTTAATCCAATGAGTTCTTTAAGATGGTCACAAGACTTCTCAAGTGACACCAACTATTTTATTTTATCAACATCAAAATACTCTTTTGGTGCATCGATGAGGTTTTTTAGAGTGATGTGTATCATCTCTTCCTCCAATTCACTTACACCATCAAGGCTTACCATCTTCCTTAATGCAACATCTATCTCTTTTCTTGTAGTCTTGAGGGACTGTGCTTCTCATTTTAAATCAAATATGTCATCTTTGAGCATCATCAAATGATTCTTGATTACCATTTGACACTCCTTAGGATTCTTGTGATCATTGGGAGCAATGATCCTTTATGTGTTCAAAGTATACGTGCCTATCTTACAGATCTAATCCATTTTATGCTAGACCTCCTCCCATGTATTGATATCCATCTCATAAAAAATCATTTGAACATCACACTCCTTATTGTCGACTATGTTGTTCAAGTATTTCAATGTCAAGTGGATTATTTCTTCTGCCATAGTGCATATATCTTGCCATTTTTATGTTACTCTTCCTATGAACTTCAAATCATCAATTTAGACAAAATCAAATGACTCTATTAAAAAAAAGGATGATTTAGATCAATACTGTCAGTTGGAGTTACTACCTTGGGCTCACTCACTATATTTTGCAATTAATAAATCATAGTTTGATTTTATGCCTTGAAATCTTCCATGGTGGCTTTATATTTATTTATCCTATGAGACACCATATTCACCAAAATCAGTGAGCTATGATTCAACTCATTCCTTGATAGATCCCCTAGATTGTAGCTATAAATAGTGTAAATCTCAAGGGGAGAATATTTTTTCAAATCATCTGGTGGGGGAATGGCTACCTCCAAACTCCTTTCTCCTATGGTAGTAAATGTGGTCCTAAAATGTGTATTGGCCTTCTTAGGGGGTTTGGCCTTATATGCCTGAGTGATCTTTACTACATCGATCTCCCTAATTTTTATCATAATGTCCTTATACTTGACCCATTCCTCCACCCAAAGAAGGGGTATGTTCTAAAATCACATTTATGTACTTGACATAGATGTAGGCCTCAAGATAGTAAAGGGTGGTGTTATTGGAGTACTTGATGTAGGAAGTGCCACAAGAATGGGTTGTGGACTTAACACAAACTATTTGATTTATTCATCACTTTCCAACTCCTCACCACCCTTATTTGCTCTAGGTTCCCCTTCCAGGTTTGGATTTATCTACTCCAAAACTTCAAAATATGGATTGAATTGGTGAGACTCCTTGAGAAACATTTCAATGGAGCTTCCTCATCTTTTTGACTGACTGGAAATTTCTACACCTACTTCACCTTCTTTATTTGTCTAAGCCTCATGCATAGATGAGGGTATAGTGACCTCTTTATTTCCACAAAGCAACTCTTCACCAATCATGACCTTTGGACCTTTATTGTAGGTTATATCATGGACCTTGATATGAGGAAGAAGACCTCAAAGTACTTCAATTAAAGTGACATTACCTGAAGTACTGTCCTTAGCATGTTTACTAGACTGGTCCAATTCCTTATTTATTTTTGCATGGGTGGGGGTAACCATTTTTAGGTTTACTCCCCCACCTTCCTTTGTACTTGCCTTTTATTTTGGTGCTAAATTTGACACCTTTTTAGGATAACTAAAAACTTGTGATGCTTTTGGAGCTATATATAGTCTTTTTTATGTGACTACTCCTTCAAAATCAGTGGTGACTTGAGTATCTTGCTCTAGCTCCACCTTATCCTTCTCATTGGATTTATTCATTTCCTCAAATTCATCCTGATTATATTGGCCTAGTGGATGGGTGATGACATTCTCAACAAATTTCTCTGTATTCGATGAGATCATTTAATTTTCTTAAGGGGACTAAACTTGAGTGTTTATCTCAACTCCAACCTTCACAACATATTAAAAAGAGAGGGGATATATTTAGGCCATAACTTCCTCCTTATCACCCATACTTTATATTCTTAAAGGACCCTTAATTGTAAATAAACTAACCATTAGGACCTTCATTGGGGTCTGGGGTCTTTCCCTCAATGTTATTTGCCTATTTATTATTTGTGGAGAAGTGAATGCTCATTGATTTTTAATCACCTATAAAATGGACCTATCTTCATCTGAGTCTTCTTAATCACTCATATCTCTCTATATCTGAGCATATAAGGATTGATCCTCTTTCCTCTTCACAAAGAGTTATTTAAAAGGTAGGCATTTGAACACAACCTCCTTCCTATTATTAAGAATCCCTACTGGAGGTTTCCAATCCCTTTTGACTCTTTTTTTCTTAGGTTGCTCTGATTCTTCCTCACCTCTTCTCTTCCTTGAATAAGTCTTTGGGGGAGGGACAATGACTAGATGTTGTGTCAGTGGAGTCAGTGGGATAAGAATTAGATTAACCACTAGGATGGTTTTCAGGATGGTTGGTATAGTTCATGTTCCTTTTGATGCGATGGATATTAGGGTGGCACTGGCTAATGTAACCTCCCCAATAGCAATTTGGTCCCAATTTTTAGCCAAATTTATTTACTTTGAGAAGGACAATATTGACTTGGACTGCGATGCGATTATGGATTCTACATCAATTAGCTTGGTGAAGTCAACATCACCAACCTTACTCTTCCTTTTGACCTTTACTACCAGTGGTGGAGCCAAGGTAGCACCACTTTATTATAAGAGGAAACCCTTTAAATATTGAACTTGTCTAAGTTCCTAAAGGGTGGGGGTATCATAAGTACTGAGATCAACTCCATGTTCCTTCAACCACCTGAAGGTTCTTCTCATGATTATTGTCACTCTTCATGGAATGGAATCATTTTACATAGCAATGAACTCCACCTATGAGATGTCTTGGGATTCAATATTGGATTGATTATATACTATAGAAAGTGTCCTCTTATCATCCTCCATGTCCTTAGGGATATGAGTGATATTGTAAGTGATAACTTCTTGCATTGTTAGTCTCATTTAATCTAAATTTATGACATCTTCCTCGGTAATGAAAATCAACCATACGTATTAAAAATGTGATTGATTCATAATTAGATTGGTCACTATGTTCACCCACCATCTGATATCATAGTTCAACCTAAGTGGCATCTTGTCAATCACATATTGGGCCATCTTTAGTTGTAATCCCTTAGCTTTGATAACAGAAGGACATGAAAATATCTCATTTCAATTAGAAAATTAAAAGGGTTAATTACCTTCTTCATTAGTATCATCTCATAGGAGGGCACCATATGCCTACTTAACTCCATCACCACAAGTCTATCACCTAGGTATCTTGATAATTTATATGGAGACCTCAAGTAGCCACTTACCCTGATATAAGTAAATGATCTGAATTGAATATACAAGGTGACATATTTATCAATTATGTCTCTAGCCCTCTTGGATATCTTGTTGAGGATTATTATAGAATAGTAGACACTCATCATAGTATTAAATAAATAATTGTAAACTCTATAGAAATTCTTCTTAAAGCTATCTAGAGTTATTTCAGGATAAACCTCATATATTCTCATCCCACTAGGATTCCTAGTGAGCCACTAGAATGTCCTATTATGCACAAATTTATACATTAGGTAGGAGGACATGTAAAATGTACCTTTTAATTCCTCATTTGAGTGGATTACAACTTGGATTCACATCATCTATCTATGCAGATTCTCAAGCCTAGTCTAGCTTCTTCTGTTGTTCTAACATATATATTAAGATTATAGACATCCAAGGTTAAAATTTATCTATAGTGGGCATCCCATAAATTATTTCCTCCATGTAAATCACATACTAGAGAAATTCCTTGAATTCTACTAGTTTCAAACTCTTAGACATTCTCGAGACCTTTTGCCTTTTCTTGACTAACCAAAAGGAGTTGACAATGTCCCATATTATTGTGTCATTATTGTTTGCATACTCTTGGCATTTTTACAGAGAGAATGTGATACTTTGAGGTTGGGGAGGAATCCAAATCATGGAGATAAGTGCCAAATGAGTGAAAGAGTAGATAAATATTTGGCTTCCATCGGTGACTATCCTAGTGTCTAGTTGGTATACTCAGGCACATGTAATCACTAACTCTAGGTATGGGGAAGCCAAGGGGAATGAGTTGATAGGGGTGATATAGCTCATTCCAAGGTTAGATATTACTATAATATGGTTTGGATACTATACTACATTCAATAGGGTTGCAAATTCTAACCCTTGAACATCTATATCTTTGATTTCATCCAGAATAGAAACACTATTTCTCTTGATAGATGCTAAAGTATTCCTCATTATTCCATAGCTCTTTTAGTGAAATAAATTGAACTTGAATGAATCCTCACTATGATCACAATAAAAATACCTTAAACCCTCCTCAAATAACACAGTAAAAGGAGCTATAAAAGCAATTACTGATAATCTAAAGGGCTACACATAATTACAACTAAAAACCTTTGAAGAATTCATCATAATCACTCTTTCATGCTGCATGTAGCTAGGGCACACAAATGGATTGAATATGAAAGTAGAAGATCTAAATTCAAAAGGTAAATGTGGATGAAGTAAATTTCCATAGTTATAATCCTTTGCATGCTGAAATTAGGGTTGCCATTAATGCTTTGAAGCTTAATGGCTTATAACCAACTACCCTCTTTAAGTCATTTGAGCTTGTTTTTTAAAAAGGAGAGAAAAGGTGTAAATGTTTATTTTATGATGGTAAACCCTCCTTACAACATGTGGATTCATATAAACAAAAAATTTCATTATGGTGATTTTCAAGCTTTTAAAAACCTTTTGCACCTTGCCCACCTAAAGGTAAGTGAGGTAATTTTGAAAATGGGCATGGAGATTGAAAAGCCCCAAGGATATGCCATGTGTCATCACTTCTCTTTTCAAATATAGGCATTTGGTCCATTAGTTACTCTTTACACCTTACCCACCAAAAATTAAGTGGGGAAATCTATAAAAAGGACCTAGAACTAATAAAACCTTGAGGACCTAGCCATGTGTCTAACTTAGATGCTAGCTCAGACTCTCGGCCAACTTTCCACTTTTGTACCATCCTTATTGATATGAGGAAGGGTGAAATATTCTTCAAATCCTTGAAAATAGTCTTAGAAGTCCCTTGAGATAACTACGTGTCTTTCATTTGAGATCATCGATAAATTCCTAACCTCAATCACTAAAACACATTGAAGGTGCAACATGATAATTTCACTCAAGGCCCCATAACATTTATTCTTCGAGCATAAGGTAGAAAATCAATGTATGAAAGGAGACTTGGATGTATTTCTATCTTCTCATAGTGAATCTTCATATCTTGGACTACTTCATCTAAGGCATCCAGTAGTGCCTTCCATGTAAAGGAAAATTGTACTCCTTTCATGAAGGATAAATCCACTCTTATCCTTGTTTTAAATGTATCTCTTAGGAGATAGATACCTTGAAGGGGAAATCCAATCTTGTATATGTTTGAAAGGTATCTCCTAGGAGATACCTTGAAAGGGAAAATCCACTCATATACATGTTTGATAGGTATCTCCTAGGAAATACCTTGAAGGTATTACAAGGGGATTCAAAATATAACCCAATAGTGCCTTTTTGATGTAAAGGAAAATTACAATTGGATAAATCCATTCGTATCCTTATTTTAAATGTATCTCCTAGGAGGTTTGGCTTGTTGAATTTCTCAAACTCTAGGAGGTGAGGGAACAAGTAAATGATGTGAAACTCATCCAATAATAAGTGGATAAGTGATGGTGTGACAAGAAGTCATCAGATCTAGGATTTAAACTTGGAGATTTAGCTCTCAAATTTTAAATGTATCTCCTAGGAGATACCTTGAAGGGTAAATTCATTATTGTTCACATAAGTCATTCAGAACATTTGTTTGCACAAAATGTCTAATGTGAAAATTTTGAACATAAAAGTTTGAAGACCCAAAGTCGTGAATAATAATTACAAAAACTTGGCTTAGGCTTGTGAATTATCTAAGGTTTTTCTTGTGCACACAAATAAAATTACACCAATGAAAGCACTAGTACACATCTATAAATATGAATCAACTTGAACTCAATTATCTTAATCAACACATTCACCAATCTTGAACTCAACTATCTTAATCAAGATGTTTACCAATGTTTAATCCCCGTATGTACCAATCTTAGGGTCCAAAAAACCAAATATATTAGTTCACATGAGAGGGATTTTCTTGATGACATCATCTTGATTATTGAATCATAAAAAAGACACACCCCACATTGTCATGATGATTTTTTTAATGATGACATAAATTTGGATCAAGAGCTTAGATATTAACAAATATAAGGTAATTATTCATAAGGCCTTGAATGTTTGGGGCTCTTCAAGCTCACATCACATGATTTTATTTGGCTCTTAGTCCCATAACTTGTCCATTTACATTTCTAAAAACTTGAACAATGAATCTTATAGAAGAATTCTACAAATTCACAATATAGGTGGGGATTAGGATCAGTTTAAACCAACTTCATGCTTTGATGTCAAGGAAAATAAATACGTTTAGAAAAAAATGGTCAAAGCTGGATTGGCTCCCTTTATGGAATGACTTATTAGGCATGACATAGGGCTTTCCAAGAACTTTGCTTAGAGCTGGAAAGATCATGAAGTTTGTATGCATAGATTAAGAATCATGATTACTAAGGAGCTCATTAGAGAGACTACTAGGATGCATTGTTCTGGTGTCAAAGCATTCAAGGACAAGAAGATAAAGGAGGAGATTCTTAGCATTTTCTTCAAGAAGGACAAGAAAAACCTCAAGATTTTATCCTAGAAAGATTTCATGAGGTCAAAACTACTTAAGAAATGGCCTAAAGTCTGCCTCCAAATAATGAGGTATATTACCTTAGAAGGAAAACATACTATGATTTTTTCCCATCACTTATTATTACTCAATAATTTCAAAGGCCACACCATTATCATTTCATTTTTTCTTCTGCAATCCTTGGAAGCTTTGGTACTAAACTTCAAGAAAAACCCTTCAGTAGACTTAATTCACTAAGGTCTAATTTTGCTGATGAATAAGACAGGGGAACCGTAGTGGTCCAAAGTTATCACTGAGGTGATTGACATCCCCTTTGAGAAGGAATAAACTGAAGGGGGAAATTTTTTTCCATAATGTTAGCTTATGACCATGAACTAGAGGAACAAAATGTTAGGTATGTTATTAAACCAATGCTGGAGGAGCCCAAATCAAACATGAGGAGCCCTAACTATGTCCCTCCATTAACAACCAGATGTAGAGGGGTTCCTAATTCCAATTCCAAGGTAGATATCATGAATTCCATTCAAAAGTTACACATGAATATTTCCATCCAGAAACTTCTATGTAATGAAATCATGAATGACTTTGAAAAGTTACAAGGGCTCCCAGGTCAATGTTAGAAGCCTCTAAATTAGGCAAAGATCATCCAAAATGCATTCCCTAGGGAAATAAATCAACTCAAAATAGTGGAGATGAGGATGCCAATAATGATCTCAAGGAGTAAAAAGTGGAGATCCAGTCTATTAGCCTCAAATGCAAAAGATAGGAAGAAGATAAGGATCAGTTCATAGGAAGTCATACAAGAGGAAGGAAAAACAAAGGTGATAGTACCATGACCAATAATTTGGTCTTTTAATTTGGTTTAGAATAGTTGGGCTTGCTCTATCTCTTTTTGTTTGGTCTTAGGTTTTTTGGATAATACATTTTGTATGTTTAGTGGCATGGGGATTTAGCTACTGGGTTCATATTTTGCTCCTTTTTTGTCCTTTGGATTTGTCATGTCTATCTTCTAGGTTTCTTCTATAAAATAAATGGGCCCCTTCAACCTAGATTTTAACTAATTGAATTAAAAAATAATATACAAAAAAAAAATATACATTGAAAGGCATTGTAATACCTTCATGGCTACCTTGAAGGTATTACAAGGCCCTGTTATCTTGAAATAATTCCAATCATGTGCATTTTCAAGGTATCTTCTAGGATACCCATTGAAAGTACTACAAACAAATTTTTGAAAGTCTCTCCTTTGAGATGCCTAATCCCTTACAAACATGTATTATGGTACACTTGAGGGTAGTGCAAATCCCTTCAAAATATCTCCTTAGAGATACCTTGAAATAAAATTCCAATCATGTGCATGTTGAAGTAATGTTAGTATATTTTCATGGAAATTCTCCAAAACATTGAAATTATAGGTATAGCTTACACAACAAGAAGTGGAAAAGAACCATAATATCATGAGTGAATTTACACAATATTCAATTTTATACACTACAATAAATATAAAGATAAACTAACATGGCATTAAGAATTCTATATCATAAACAACATAATACAAGATAGAACAAGATAAAACAAAATAGAGTAAACAATGTGCACCATGCATAGGTAAATGAATATTAGAAAATAATAACATCATAAAATATTTACATTACATCATAACACTACATATATATATTTACATGGCTTTGTCTCTTTACATTATAACTTTCTAGCATACAAAAAGAAAAGAGACATGGCATTATTATATCTATCACTTGCCTAATGAGGCCAAAGACATCCAAAAGATCATATAAATGAAAAAAATGATACCCTATTTACATGTCCCTATTTCACATCCAACACTTTCACAGACTTAAATAGTCATTTCATCCCAAGACAAAATTTGAACTCTAATCTCAGCTAAAGCTGGAAAAGATTAGCCTTTCACAAAAGTGGTAGTAATCACTATAGGTTTTTCATTTTTCCACACTTTCCTACCACCCTTTATAGTTATTAAAATAACAAAATTGAAGTACACATTTACCTACTATGTAGGTTGTGGTGGCCCAGACTGTGCCTTTATATCTAGCTTTCTCTTCTGCAAAATTGCTTGGAGCTCATGTGGTGGAATGAACATAGGTTCATCTATGATATGCACAATAGCTGGTTCAACCTATGAGAGTTATTTCTTGATCATTTTACAATTATCAAGTACTTCCCACACCATGGTAAGCAAAACATGTAGTAGAATCTGAATGACCATCAAATTATCCACATTTACTTCTTCTATGATGATAAGGAAGTTTTTGGCATTTAATAGCTTAAGATAGATATCTGACATAATATCATCCAACCTATTTGTATTCCTTTGGACTTGATTTGATATAAATGTGTTTCATATTGTCTCATTCTACTAGACCTAAAGATTCTTCATCATGGTATCCTTGGCTTCTAAAACTATTGAAATGTGCCATTTAGTGTTTCCCTAGTAGCCATTTGATCATTTATAACTTTAGCTTTATATACCTTTATGAACTTTGGTTTAGCAGAATCCAAGGATTTATCAAGATGCTTCTTCCAATCAAGCATTCCTTGTGAAATCTACTTATCCTAATGTGTATCTATATCTATAACATGTATGTATTCCTCTAGAAGTTCACAAATTCCTTCCATCTTAGAATGGATAGTCTACCCTTAGGTGCATAGTTTAAGTGTGCTCACTCAATCCTTTGTTAATTGAGTCATCAATATAGTGAGTTTTTTGTCCTCAAACATTACTTGATCACCAAATACTTGTGCAACTAGAGTAGGATAAGAGGCATTGATGAGCTACTTAGCCTCAACAATTTGATTTTGTGTTTCCACTTTCTCCTTGTACAGCCAAAAAATAATATGTTCCAAGTTAGAAGCCTTTCATACAATGGATTTTTAGATTAAATCTAATCCTCCAATTTACTTGGACAATGGTAGCTATGAAACATATAAAGACATCTCCATGTAATTGAAAGCAAGCATAATAGATCTCATTTAGATAGTGGTATCCAGGGATCCATACATTACATATACATCATATATTTCCATATCATATTATGAGTGCTCCAAATATTTTAATTTGATAACTGTGACACCTTTGTGTACAATTTTTTTTTTTGACTCAATTAGAGGAACAAGTGTATCCTTATGTCTCATTGTGCCCCTAGACTTTACCTTATGAGCACTACTTGTTATGGTTGGCTCTCCAAAATATACCAAACATTTGACTATGGTGGTTGAAGGACTCGCCTGATGATGACTACATTTTTTGTGTATTAGTGGCCATATTGGGATCCCTTCCTCTGGTAGATATATAAATTGCATAGATGATGAACAATATTTTGGACCTTTTTCAAAAATTTCTACCACAATTTTGTACTAAACTTCTTCTTGACCTAAAATATCCATAATAATAAAGGGAGGGGGATACGTAATGTTGACCAAATAATCATTGCTTACCTTATTCTACACTTGGTAAGTACACACTACTTTTTAGAAAAATAACTCCTTTACCTCCTCCTTATTGTAGACCTTTTGGCTGATGTCTTTGATCATGCTTTGAAGAAACTCATGTTCATCAACCCACAACATTACAATATCATATTCCCAAGCTATCCTTGACACATGTGGGTTGTCTAACAAAAACTTTATATTCCTTGATCTCTTTTTGGTTGGTGGTGGTGAGGCTCTCTATACAAGTCCCTTTTGTTTACATTTTTCTTACTATGGAGGAGCTATAAACTACTAGGGTATGGCCTATGGTTGTGCAGTTGGTTGTAGTTTTTCTTACTCTTATCATCCTTGTTGTATAACTAGGGCTCTCTACCTCCATAATTTGGCTTGTGATTGAGCCATTATGATGAAAAAGGGCATTGAAGTCATAGTTCACATGGCTAACTCATGCACCTTGATTTGAATACCATTGTAAAACTTGGTTACCAATGTATGTTGCCCAAAATATTGCATGACATATTTTGTAATTCAAGGGTATGACCTGATCAAAGCTATATCCTCAAGACACCATGTGTTAAACCAACCTAATTGCTCATAATATTGCCCTATCTTAGTCCAAGTGATGCCTGTGAGGGTAGTAGTAGGCCAAAATTCCATAGTAACATTAACTTGGCCTAGTGGGGACTTCCATTGGGTGAAGCATAATAACAAAATATCATAGGAAGGTCTAACTTTAATATCACCTCATTAAACAAGTGATTCAAGGATATGGAAACAATAGTTCTAGATACTTATGGATCTTTACTATATAAACCTGGATCTTCAAAATATCCATTGTATGATGTACTTTTGTCTAAAAACTGTTACCTTGAATGCAAGAAATATAGAGAAGAAGCACAATCAATTGGTGCCTTTAAGAAACTTCCTTCCAGGCTATAGTTTTAACTAGATAACTATTGTGGGGACAATAAGAATAGGTACTTCCATCCATCATTATATGTAAAAAATGTTGAACCTTATATGGAACTAATGTTACATTTACAAATTCATAAAATCATGTCTTTTTGTACAAGTATGTGTTGAAATATTTATATCTCCTTATCTACAAAGGTGTTTTCCTCGATCTTGAAGTTAGATTTCTACCTATAGGACATACCCATGAGGACATAGATGACACATTTGGAAACCTATCTAAATGTATAAAGAGGAAAGATGTATGGAGTGTGGTAGAGATGATGGACACTTATAAGACATGAAAATACAAGAAAATTCATGCCATATTTGATTGAAGAGGTAGTGGATTTCAAAGAGTATGTTAATAGTTACCAGCTGAAGGGAAGAAATGAAATAGTAAGCTTGACAAAAGGTCAATATTTTATTCTATGCATGGAGTATGGTCATCCCATTATGCATTTTAAAAACTCTATAAGAGATATAAATTGGTCCCCCCCCCTTATTACATTATGGGGAACAAAATAAAATGGTGAGCCAAATGTTCTAGAAGGTAATTTGATAAAAATATACTTCAAAGACTTGAAAAATAGAGAAATGTCTCAAGATTCCATTGTTGTGAAAGACTCAGATAGAAGTATAAAAAAGAGTGAAAAATAAATTAAATATAACTTAAATAAATATATACATTAATTTAATGAATTTGTTTTAATTGAAAATAGTAAGTGGATGGATCTAGCATATTACTTCTGAAACATCCATGACACAATGAAAGAAGACATGTTCCCTTCTAAATTTGAGTGCACAGGATAGTTTTGGCCTGGAAATCATCATGACATACCCCTGTATAGAGATCTACACAAAATGGTTCATGATAGGACCCTTGATTTTGGAGTGGCATCTATAGATACATATGTTGGTCTAAGAATCAAAAGAACAAGAATTGCATTTGATCTAACTCAAGATGT
Source organism: Torreya grandis (assembly GCA_037957365.1). Lineage (NCBI taxonomy): Eukaryota > Viridiplantae > Streptophyta > Pinopsida > Cupressales > Taxaceae > Torreya > Torreya grandis. Next base: position 234,506 of record JARHVA010009840.1, read on the forward strand.
GAAAAATGGAGATATGTTATTTGTTAGACTCGATGATTCTATAGGAGTGGACTACATAGTATGGGTTGATAGATATATAATCAATACTAAGATACTAACAACAAATGGGGATATATAATGAAGGGTTAATGTAGCTTGGTTCATCCCAGTTCATGCGGGGAAAAAATATGCAGAAATTTATTCGATATACTTGGACAAGAAATGGAATCCAAACCCAACTAACACATATTTACCATCCATACTCATAAATAGTATCATCTACACTTGGAAACCAAATAAAAATTGGAGAGGTCATACACTTGTTATCACAAAGTTTTTGAAAGGCATTGTAACAAACTATTTGAATGCATCATCCCACTAGGAACTAAAAAAAATAGTGATAAAAGGATTGGTAAATTTGAAATGGTGTTTCCTTAATTTTGGAATGAGAAATATGAATGTTTTTTTTCAAAATTTAGACCATTTTTTTATAATGTATAATGTTTTATTGTTTTATTTATTTATATTTATTTCTAGTGGCACTTCACTTTTTGCGTCTTAGAAAATACACTTCAGCATTTGAGTTTTATATTTTCTACTATGATAAATCAGTATTTTGGTAATTTTGCATCTATTTAATAGCATTTGACTATTGGAACATCCACTTTGCATTTTTGCATCCTTCTCTTTGGCAAAAAGTCTTCATAATTTGCACATCTGAGAATTTAGTATATTGTGGATTTTATGTTTTACAAAATACAATTTGGCATTCCCATGTATTCAAAAAGGCCTTTAGGGTTTACACCTTAGAATGTCCCACTTGTGCATCAATATTTGTTATTTAGAATTTACGTATCAATAAATGTAATTTGGATTTTCACATGGCACCCAAGATTGTTTCACATGGCATAATCTCGATGACTTGACTATGCAGAAGGATGACCAATCCAAACAAAAGTCCCAAACAATGTGAGCACATGAGATTATAATAGGCATCACAATATCAATAACTCAACACAAATATGAGATAAACTTTGATGGTCATGAGGATGTCACTTGAATCAAATTAAATAGATAGTTAATGATCCAATCAACCAATGACACATGGCATCCCAATCATCCCAAGTATTCTAAATCATATATCGATCAAGCGCATGATTGATGTATGAATTATTTTTATTTAAATAATAATATACCACCAAGTATTATAATATCCATAAATACATGGTCTATAAACTAGTTTTAACAGTCACATAATTGGGATTATTTCAAATATATAATATATATGTGATTTATTTGTTATAAGTCCAAGTAATTTTTGATGAAGTCCAATTTATTTATGATATTTTTCAACTACTAATAAATAAATTATTTATGACTATTTTAAATAATTTGGACTTATCACAAATACATTAGACAGGTATGAGTTATTTGTAATAAGTCTAACTTAATCTCAATATAGTCTAATTTAATCTGGATAAAGTCCAGTTTATTTCTAATAGTTTTCAAAAATTTAGACTGTTGATAAGTCCAAATTATATGAAATAGTCCTTTTAAACCAAAGGGAAAGATTTTTGTACCAAAATAAAATAAGTAAAATCATACTAATTCACATTGGAAAGTACAAAAAATAATGTAATAAAATGGAAGGTATGTAAAAGGGCATAAATGGGATAAAAACAAATGAATTAGGTCAATCAATTATACTAAATCATGTTGGGAAGTATAAGATAAAAACAAAATTGGAAAGAGATTGGTCTTAAATTGATCACACTAATTCAAGCTGGGAAGTATGAAAAATTCAAGAAATGGTTATATTCTTACATATAATCAAAAAATAAGAAGATAAAAAGGTGAAATAAAAATGAAGTAAGCATAAAACACACTAAATCAAACTAGGAAGCATGTCAATGACATGTAAATTAATAATCAATAAAATCTTATCTCATATTTGACACATGTAATTTTGGATTGTGACTTGGGTATTAGAAAATTTTGTGAGAAATGTCAGGTCTTATCCACAGTCTTATATTACAACTCACAAAGAGAACACCACTAGGGTGGAATAAACAAGAAAAACTAGGTAATCAAGGATTTGGGTAATAGGAAGGTAAAAGGTGGTAATTTATGAGGATGGTCAGGTCCTATCCACGATCTTACAATGCAACTCACAAATGAAATCCCAAGGGGAGTGATTAGTAAACAAAACAATATTTCTCAAAGGGATATATGAGGGATATACAGAATGAAAAAGAGAAAGTAAAAAACAAGACTTAGGCATCTTATGAGAAGATGTTAGGAGACAAGAGGCATATTAAGGACATGAGAGGACACTAAGTGACTAGTGGTCATGTATGTACAAAGGAAACCTATTCGCTATAGACACAAATCTTTGTAGGAAAATAGGTGTGCTATTAATATCAACCCATGAAGGTAGATTGGTATAAGAAAAATAAAATGGACCTACCTTCCCATGATGTGTTCCCCATTTTTAAGGACCCCTTATAGAGCTATCAATCTACTATGAATATTAGGTACTTGCATGAGAAAGTAGGTAGCACTAAAAGATTTTTTTATTCTCCTCTTCTAATTTACTAGCCTACCACACCCCAAAGGACCTCACCTCTACTTTGAGGCCAACTATGGATTTGGAGATTCAACTAGAAGAAGGATATGTGATTTGAATCATTTATTTTAGTGTGATTTGAATTTTACGAATAATTTTGCCTTTTATTTAAATGATTTGGCTTTTAATGTTTTATGTATTTTTAAGATTCCTCCTCCATACAGATTTCAAATGACAAATCATGGGAGATATAGTGATACACATGAATGAGTTGTAGGCTAAGGATAAAGGAAGCTAAGTAGCCAAATACAAATACTGACTAGGATACTTAGGCTTGACAATGAACTAGCATGTGATCTCAAGTCTCAACCATATATATGCTTAGTTTGTAAAAAAAGGAAGAAGGGAAAAAGGAAATCCAAAAAGTGGACTAGTGTGAGGAGATAATAATGAATAGGATTGTTTTCTAACTAATGACATGGTAAAAGGGAAATAATGACCAAAAGGAACAAGATTTGTATAACCAAGTCATAATGATAATTACTTGTGCAAAATAGAGATAGGAGAGAAAATAATCATGAAAAAAAAACAAAAGAGTTTTGAGAAAAATTCAAGAAAGAGAGAGAATGTAATCATAAATAAAGACAATCATATGTGAAATATAAATGATAAGATGAGTAATATATAGTACAAGTAAGAAATCACCATAAATGATAAGGATAAATTTGACATAGTGTCAAATGACATAATAGATAGATAAAAATAATATTGGAATGCCCATCCAACCCAAATGAAAATGTGAAAGCACCATGCATGTGTTTATAAATACTGATAAATCTATCCACACACATTATCCAAGATATTAGATAAATATTTATGAAGATAGAGATGAACTATTTCTAATGTCTCGTCAATCTTTAATGAATATTGGGCAAATACTTATTTTCTAATCTCCTCCACATAAATAGTAGTAATACTCAGTTGATCATGTCAAATAAGGAAATTAGGCAAGGGATGGTAAGGATAATGCATGGGAGTAGGTTCTATGGGAGATACAAGAATCACCAGTGGAGAAGGATCTATGGATGAGGGAAGGTTCACACATAAAGGAATCACGGTAGAGGAACAAAATATGGTGAAGGGACCACATGATGCGATGGAACCACATGAGGTGGAGCCATGGGAGAAGAAGGAGGATCCTTCTTGTAGGAGTGACTTGTGGGAAGAGTTGTAAAAGGTTTAGGAATGACTATAAGGTGATCCTTAAGATGTTATTGAAGGATGTGATAACAATCGATATGATGGGTTCCACATAGATGCCATAGACAATATACCTCACCATACTTGGGTAGATATTTAGGAAGTACCTTCAAGGGAGGTATGGATTTGTGTAATGATGGGGAAGAAGGATGCAAGGTGTTAATATATTATCACAACTTGAGACAATGGGTGGAAGAATGATTATCTATCTCATAGAAGCAACATATATGCTTGTGAGTGGTTTTAGTAGAAGCACTAATGGAAGGAGGTAAAATAGGAGTAGAAGAAGTCAGATAACACTCATCATCCCATTTGGTGGGTAGATAAGCCATCTTAGGTAATTTAATCAAACCATCACCAAAGGAGGGTGATTATGAGGAAAGAATGAAACTAGGCTCAACAAAAAGAGCAATGAAATCAGAAATAAGGGTAGGCTCAACAATAGTAGGAATGAAAATAGGATAAACTATAGCAAGAGTGGGAAGAGGCTCAACTATAGAAGGATCTACTGAGGGAGTAGTAGTATATATAGAAGATTTAAGGAGAGTTTCAGTAACCTCAAGGGAAAACTAGCTATGATGGTTAAGGTACTAGAAAAATGATAAGGCCTGGTCATAACACAATCCATGAGCATAGTACTACATGGATCCTTAAAAACTAGAGGTGTCAGTTCCATCTCTACCCTATGATAAAGTGGAGAGATAAAAAATAAGGAACTATAAGTAAAGGAAAATGATGAGATACAAGAAAAGACTCAAGTAAATAAGAATGATAATGGACAATCTCGGCATCATGGGCTTGTACAAGACCACCTAACAACAAATCATCTAAGGAATAACCATCATCATAATTTAGGGTGTCAATATCAATGACACATGTAGGTATAACCTTGTCATTTGATGAATTATGGTGAATAGAATTCCTAGTCTTGGTCAAGACTACGGGGATGTCATCACAAGAAGGCTTGCTAGAACAAGGCTATAAGGAAGAAAGAAGTTGTGAGATAAAATGAGGTGAGTGATTATAAGTTTTGATCTTTAAGTTAATTTCATCAGGTTCATCATCATCAAAATCTAAGAGGTTAGGAGAAATGCTACCAATGATCTTAAGATGCTCATTGTAACCTCAGGTTGAGTTAATGGAAAATTTGGGATGCTATAACTCATAGAATGGAACGCTAGGCAAAGGCTCAAGAGTAGGAATCTTGAAGACACCATGATTTTGTAATTTTTATAAATTCCAAGGGTTAGTACCACCTTGAGTCTTATAAATGGATCCATTGTGAGGGAATTTAACACATTGATAGGAGAAATAAGTGATATCTCTCATACTATGAGTCTATGACCTACCAAGCAAGATGTTATAATAAATGGGAAGTTAAATATCACCACCTTCACATGAATGGTGATAGGTGGGAAAGTAATTGGAATCCACATGCAACTTAGAGGAGGCATTTTCCTTCTATCATATCCTTGGCATGTGTTGTATGGACTTATGATTGCATTATGAATATCCAAAAATCTTAATGAAATCAAGATAAGTAACACAAATGATCAAAAACTCATCAATTAATGCACACTTATATTGGATATCACCTATTTGGATGCTAATAAATAAGGCAGGATCATCCACATAAAGGAAATTCTTATCAGGAATCATAGAAGCTATAGGAAATTTTAAGGAGAGAGAAGTGTCTATAGTTTTGTCAATGTTGATATACATCTCTTCATATTATTGTAAAATACTATCTTTGGATCCAAATAAAGATGCCTCCCATCCTTCTAGAGGAGGATGAGGGACATTCATATCTAATAGTAGTTGCATAAGATGGTTTCTATGAGAAGGAGATGAAGCTCAAGAAATGGAATTTGGGATGGGATATTAGTGATCTCCGCAATGGGATCCCACTCATTATAACCCATAAGAAGTTTTTTAGATATATGTGTATAATATTTAAGGAGGTCTTCAAAAGGAAGAGCTAAAATAAATTGGAATTTTTGTTGATAAGAATGAGAAGAAGGTTTAGGAAAAGGTTTTAATTTATGTTGAGATGATGAAGTAATTGGTTCAAGCTAATTTGGAGAATTGGAATAAGAAGTGTTAGTAGAAGCTTGATTATCATTAGTATTGAAAGATGATGGAAGAATGGTACAAATAGAATGGGAAGTTTTATCCAAGGGAGAATTAAAAATTAGATCATCAAAATTAATAAGGTCATCTTTCCCTAGCTCATTTAAATGAGTTGGAGAAGGATCCTAGATAACACAATATGTTCTAGATGAAGGAGAAGTATAGATAGGTTGTGAATTGATAAAAGCAACCACCCTTCACATGTTAGTCATGCTAACCACATTATCTTTAGAATTTGGTTCAAAAATACTTTCTACATTTTTTTTGGAATGGGTGGGCTTGTCTTGGGTGTCTTGAATTAGTTAGTGATTAGGAAAAGGGTATTTATAGATAGCTAAATGAGCATTTTATTGATTCAAGGCTTGAGTTTTATCATGTGTTTTATAATCCTTAAAATCAATTTAATAAGATTGTTAACACTTTTTAATTATGGAATCATGATCAAAATTAGGTCTAAGAAGAAAATCCATAGCTAAATTATGAATTTGTCTATAGGTCTCATGAGAATGACCCCAACTAGTGTGAAACCAACAAAACTTGTTAAGATCTCATGGAAGAGGCCTGGGTAGATGCTTAAGAAATTCAATTGAGGATCAAGATATCATGGAAGAGGCCTAGGTAGATGCTTAAGAAATTAAATTGAGGATAAATTTTTATGAACATTGATGTTATTTAGTGAAGAAAAATGAGGATTGGTATATTTTTCAGAAGGGGGAGCTGGTTCCAATGAAGGGGTAGGAACGACAGCTTAAACATTATGAATGGTGTCATAATAATTTGTAACACCATCATTTGTAATATTATGGTTTTTTTTCTTTAGTAATAGAAAAGGATCCATGAAAGGTTGGGGTGGCTCAGATTGACACATTAAGAAATATTATTATTTAGCTTGGTCAATATCTTCTTCCAAGGTATGTGGAGAGAGAATGCTGAGTCGATATTGTAATTTAGGAAAAAAAGCATTGGTAAAGAGATGGAAAATATTATCATCATCCATGTTATGTTCACATTTAATTAACAAAGTCTTCCATCTTTTAACAAAGGCTTGAGGGATTTCATTTTCATTTTGTTTGCAATTTATGAAATGGGCCAAAGTGTTTTTAAGAAGATCACTAGTTTGGAATTATTGAACTAAAGCATTGAATAAATCCTCCAAACTAGTAATGGATTGTGGTTCAAGTTGATTTTACCAATCCAAGGTATCACCTATGAAGGTCTTGGTAAGGATCGTGGTAGCAAAAAAGGTGTTAAATATGACCCAATCTTTATAAAGATTTCCAAATGTTTTAAGATGAAGGGTGGGATTAGTTAATCCATTATAAGAAATTGTGGGTGTGATAACTCCAATATCAATGTTAGAAATTTTAGTAGCGATAGGTTCATTTTGTATATGCTTGATGGTTTTGTTGATTAAAGGAAGTTAAGGAATAATATTGCACTAAGAATCAAGAAGAGGAGGAGGGGGCACATTCTAGTTATGTGTACCCTAAGCCATTGGTTATGGATGAGATTGAAGGTGAAGAAGGTGGTTTATCATTCTCATCATTTGATTTGTGTTATGATCTTGAAATGTATTGATTGATTGAGAGTTTTCAACAAAAGTTGATGTGTTTGATTAGCACTAGTATAATAATTAAGGTTAGCATTAGTGTTAGTATTAGTGGCTTGGGTACCAATATTGGTATTGATAGGAGCTTGAGAGGAATTATGAGAGTGTGACACACTAGTGGAAAAAATTTATTTTGTAGCAAAAGATGGACTTGTGAATGGTTGACATCAATAATCACTAGAATCATGATTGCCTTGAGTAGAAAATGAAGCACTAGTAGATGGATTAAAGATAGTGGATCTTAAAAGAGGCCCACTAGATGTAGAAGATATCATGTTAGTTGAGATACTATGCATGAAGGTGGAATAAATTAGAGAAGAAGTCATAGTATGAGAAGGCGTCATAATCAAAGGAAGAGGCTAAGAATAAAAGAAAGTGTCACCCCCAAATCTAGTTGAGAATGTAGGATTAGGTGAATGAGGCTCTTCCACTTGACCACTAATCATTAGATTGTAAATTTTAGAAAGATCCTTTCCTTGATGTTGAGTAAATCTGGAGATAGAGAAAAGCATTTAGGGAGTATACTCTAACTCAAGTTGGTTTTCTAATGAGAAAAGAGGATTATGTTTTGAAGAGGTATTATGAGCAGTCCCATAGTTCATTGTGTGAGTGGAAATATGGAAATTAATATCATCCAAGAGAGGATTCCTACTTTATCTATGGGAGACCCTTTGAGGATTGGTAAGATTCATCATGTCTATTCACTACAATTAAGGAAGAAAGATGAAAAAGCAAAGAACCAAGAAGTGATTAAAATAGTACAGGGTCAACTGGGTTGACATAACACAAAAATAAGGATTGTAAAACTATATATGTTTGATTGGGTCAATCTAGTACAATGCACAAATATTGAAGAAATAGGTAAAAGGGGTTGCAGATAGTACATGGTCAATTGGGTTGATCTTGTATAGTAAATAGGGGATGGAAAAAGGTACAGGGTTGACTAGGTTGACCTAGTGTAGTAGATAGGGAAAAATAGAAAGTTTGTAATAAGTTTTTAATTGAAACAAGGCATTTTTTTAGTTAATCTAGGAATGTAAGAGCTGAAGGGAAACAAATAGTCAATTAGATCAATGTTGGCCAATCCCATTGAAGTACACATTATAAAACATTGCACTAACATAGGCTAATGCAAGTTTTTGCACACATAATTGAGAAAATAGTAAGCAATCAACTTGAAAAGTAAAGAGCTAACTAATTGGTAAACCTAAGAAGTTTTATTAGATTAGTAATAAGTTATTTTAAATGTGATGGGAAGTTGGTTGTAATTCAATGAACTAGACAATAATCTAAGGATGGTTTCAAGTAGTTTGGGCTAAAAAGCACTGCAGTATAAATGATACAGGGTTGGTATTAGGGCCTACCCCCTCACTTTACACAGTATAGTGATAAGGGTGTTGGGTGCTTAGCCAAAATATACCATTAACCATGATTTATACTTTACCACAATATCAAGTCAACTTTCCCCTTGGTGTTGAAATCCAAGTAGGTTGGCCTTAGGTAGACAAATGTTGAAGTGCTTGTTTATATTATGTTATTTAGCTATGTATTCATAAAATAAAAATAATGAAACTAAATAGTTAATTAAAAACCCCATAATTAGAATATGTGAACTATTTTAAGCATGTAAGCAATAAGAAAATAAAAGTATGAACTAGTTACTAGCATATAAAGATTAATTCCAACTTGAAACAAGGTATAGTGTTGATATTATATATACAAAATATAGAAAATGATCAAAAAGGTTTAACCTATACTATAGAAGTAATGTTTAAAAATGAACAGAATTAGTCAAGGTTGACCTAGTTATTTCAAACAACACACATAACATAGAACTGGGTTGATAGGGTCAATCCAGTTGACTATGTAAGGATAGTTTTGAATACTTCAAACTGTGAAAGGAAAGATAGTAAAATAAAGTGACAAAGAGATAAAAAAGAATGTTGGTGTATTATAGATGTTGATAATGAAGATTTCTAGTCAAGAACCTTGGAATATTCTTACAAAACCTACTAACTGGGTTGACTGGGTCAATCAAGCTTTGTATAATCTTGTTGCTGAGTGCCTAAAATGTACAAGGTTGACCAAGGTTAATCTAGTAGCTAAATCTAGATGCCTAAAAGTGTATAAGGTTGACTAGGTCAACCTAGTAGTCTAAATTGGAAGTTTGGAAGTCTAGAAACCTATACTAGGTCATCTAGGTCAATCTAGTTGCCTATTTCTAAAAACCTATGCATAGATATTAGAAATGGGTCAATAGAGCCAATCCAATAGGAAAAATATATGATAAAAATAGTGATAAAAATAATTAAATAAAGTGAAATAAATATTGCAAGGGTTAGTTTCATGTCAGGTTCACCAGAATGTATGTAATCAAAAATGTGTCATGTCTATAAATCAATCCTAACTCAAAGAAGATATAGCATACCTAGACTTGTGATTGGGAATACATTTGTTAAGTAGGAGAATGACCAATGTGGAGATTTTCTAGACCTGATTAGGGAACCACTTATCACAATACATGATGTGAGGTAGGGTTACAAAGCTTACAGTCTAACACATTCACACAATAACGCTAAAAGAGTCCTAAGGTTTGATATTTCACCTATGCTAATAAACAAGAAAGTAAATATAATCTAGTGCTCACCAAAGCTTGTGTCCTAAATTGTGGTTAGAAACAAAACAAATAACTAAACTAAATATGCATACAAGACATATACTTATGTCAATGTATAAAAAATCCTAATTATTTATCTACTCTTACAAAGGAGAAATAAAGTTAGGAATAATTACCTTGAAGACAAACCCACCAAGCCTCAATCTCTCCCTTGGCTAAGGTGATTCACAAGAGATTGTTGTGGTATGTAAGGATAACAAAGACAAATCATATCTAGGCTACACAACCTATCCTATCAATCTAAAAGACTTATCCAAAATACAAGATCCATATCTCCAAAGAAAGTATGGAACCCTGAGCTTTATTCCTCAAGTAGAATGGTCAATAAGTAGATGTTCATTTTCACTTGTTATTATTCACTACTTTTCTCTACAAATGGTTGGAAAAGAATATATATATATATATATATATATATATATATATATATATATATATATATATATATATATAGGGGGATTTTTCCCTAAATCCTCCCAAAAATGTTGGCTATATAGGGTTGGCCATGGTCAACCTTGCATGTTTTCAAGGATAATTCACTAGGTCTTAGCTTGGTCAGCCAAAAGGATAACAAATCCAAAAAGTGAAAAATACCCCTAAACTGTACATGGTCAGCCATGGTCAACCTAGTATAACTGACAGTCCAAAAGGAAATTAAGGCAAAAAAAGGAGGATAGAAAGAGGAAAATGACCAGAATAGGTAGAATTAAGAAGAATAAGCTTAGGGTTAAGGTTTTTAAGATATGAGTGTGTAGATGGCAAGTGGAAAAAGGGATAATAATCTTACAAAGCATCGATGGTCTACCCACCCCTTTCTCGATGCACCCCTTAAGGCATGCACTCAGATAGATTGAGACTCAACAAGTTTTTGTAAGATACAAATTGTCAGTAATCAATAAAAGTTTAAAAATATTATGTGTATACAAAAACTAAGTCAAATTTTGAATTCATAGTTCAATGTTCTAGATTATATTGATATCATAAGAGAAGTAACCATCATGTATTAACTAATGTATTTCTTAAGTTAAACATAACTAAATAAAACACTAAAAATATATAGCACAAATAATGATGTCTAACTCAATTAATTCATAAGTATCAAATATAAAAGGTATACTTCATAATATATTCTCAAGTCATCTTTCCCTCATTTTACTATTAAAATTTAAATAAAATATTACATTCAATCATTAATATACATATCTCTTCTTCATGACTTCCCATCTTTATTATTTCTATGAGATGCCACAAAGTATAGATAATACTCTTAAAATAATCATGTGATTTTTTAGTTTGATTCTATGTTCAAAACTCCAATGAATAATCCCACCAACATCATCCCTAGACTTAACCTTTGTCTCATCCTTAAGACAACCAAAATGAAGAATCTCTCAAAGCTTTATGTACTTATACCTACCTATAAAAGTTATTGGTGCTTGATGAGTGACTTAACCTTAAAAAAAATCCTTTTAGTAATGTATTCATTAGCCTATTGTGCTTTTTCTCCCAACTAAATATTATCTCAAACTAGGTCAATTATTTAATTTTGGGGGGTTGATTATCGATCATTTTGTAAAAAGTATCCATCTCTATGGCCACTTAATCTAGTTTCTTCATAAATTTAAAATTAGACTACGAGATTACTCAATATCAATAATGATGTGGACCCTTTGATTTTGCTTTGCTTGGAATTTATCACCCAAATCTAACAATCATTTTCTTTCTATTCTAGTAAAGTCCTTCATGATGTCATATTATGTGGCTATTTGCTTTAACTCTTACTCCAAAACATCTAAATCTTCATTTTCAGCTTGTGTTTCTATTGGCCATTTGATGCAGGAGTATCGCCTTCAAGGAGATTTTGTGGAAAGTACTTGTGGCATTAGAATGTTATGGTAGATCCTTCCCTCCAATTTCCAATTTGAATTTGTGAATAGTAGGTCTTGTAGTAAGTTGTCAATTGTCAAATTGATTGAATAAAGAGAGCTAAAGACTAAATAATGTATTTAAGACCATTTAAATAGCTATGCATGAGTTGGTTTTAGGTGATATGATTATGTTTTCACGTTTAATAAGGTTTTTGAGTAAAATTAGGGTTAGTTGGATTCCTTTAGGGGCTCTTGAGTGCTTTTAGGAGTCAATTCCCTGATTTTTGGGAGGAAATCATGCTTATTCTAGTTGTAAATGGGCCAATTTTGGCCAAGGAAAGCATGAAAATGTGGGTGAAAGGATGTATTACAAGGTTCTATAGTAGAGGAATGATATTTTGCAATGTTTCCAATGAATTTAGTGTGATATGTGTTCATTATCATAAACATGTCATAATGTTCTTTGTGCAAGCATCAAGCTAGAATTTTGACAGTCATACTTAATGACATATTAACACTTTTGTGATTCATGGAATAATTAGAGGGGTTAAGAATAAGGCCATACATATTTTTGTGGAGTCTTGAAACCCCTAGAAATGTCTTATAGGAGCTAATTTGTGCTCACTACCCTCAAAGTAGGATTTTATGTATCTGATAGTCCATATATTGAAAAGTTCTAAAATTTTGTATTCCTAATGATATAATCACCATTAACAACTGTCTATGGTTTTAAAACCACATATCATGGGAAATTATGGTTTGTATCCAACCCTTACTATTATAACTTATTTGTAGATTCTGACTATAACAATGAAATTTAGGGCTATTTTAGTGTTGGCAAATGAATATTTTTTTATTAGAATAGTTTATTTATGTTATTTTTCACCTCTCACAATATTTTTATGGCTTAGACCCTCTTCAACCTCCATACACCTTCAAAATAGGGCTTTTAGGAGGCTTAATTAGGTCTATATAGGTGGATACAGTAGAGAGACCACACAAATAAAGTGTACTTGAATTTTTCATATGTGTAAGTAACCCCTAATGGGTACTCATATCAATCATTAACTTTTAAATATCATTAGTTCATATAGAGTTATTGCTCAATTCTCAATTTTGCAGGGCTACAAGAATGCATACCCTATTTACAAGGCAGCCCCTGTTCTAATCCCTCAATCCAACAGTAGCATCATATAAATATAGTATAATATGTTAGGTAAGTTAGTATAATAGTTTATAAAGTGTCTATTTACTAATTTTAGTCTATAGTGTATCAAGGTGCACCCATAACATACTGTAAAGTTTTGTATCTTGTGTTCATATAGCTCTATCGACACTAACTCATTTGGGTTTAAGGTCAATATTGAGAGGTTTGATATTGTTATGTAGAATTAATCATTTAATAATCTATATGATGTAGTATAATCAATAAAGGATCAATAAAGGATCAATAAAATAAGGAATTGTTTCATCTAAGTGATATAAGAACTGAGAATTAGGTCATTCTTAGGCAAGTTAAACCTTTGTTCACTGAGATGAAATCCACTTGTAAACCAATAGGTAACATTGGTTTTCCCAATATCCTCACTTAAGAAGATATCTTACACCATTTTTGGTATCAAAGCATCAATAATTGTGCACAATCTAAGATCCAAGGAGAATAGACCAATGTAAGAGGTACCTGATTGATAGATAAATCAAGGTTCTATAAGAAATATTAGAGGTGAAACATTATTGAGGGAGTGTGGAAGTTGATAGTAGACATTATGGTGAACATGGAGAAGCCATCCTTGCAAGGGATCATGGAAATGATTCATGAAGGATTGATGACTAAAATGGATGAGATTGTGAATACTTAGAGATGCATGGAGTAGGAAATCAAAAGTCTAGGGTCTAGAATGACAAAAATAGGAACTATGTGTGTAGGTATGGATAGGATGATAGATCGAGGCAATGACCAGAGGAAAGAAGGATCCTTATTGGTAAAAAGAGTTCGTCTATAATAACAAATTAGAGTTTCAAAGTCAATGTGAAGAAGAAGTCTCTTTAGGACTAGATGCAAGATGAGAGGTAAGTGTTATAATGTTATTATTTATAATGGAAGCACTGACAACTTAGTTTTAGAGGAAATGGTTAGTAAGTTGGGTTTGGAAAGATTAATGAATACTACACCCTGTAAGGTAGCTTTGTCATGTCCCCTTTTTCAGGTGACATCTTCAGACTTGATGATTAGCCTATTATGCGACCTTCGTAGGCTGATAGGATGGATAGAGGGTCATAATGGAGCTTGGCTTGGCTTCGATTAGCAGAATTTCTATAATTGGTTTTCATTCGGGCTCTTTCAGACACATTTGCCTGAGCTCCTATTATTTAGGGACTTCTGACATGCAGTAGAGCACCCTTATTTTGGCATGATCATGTGTAGAATCGGTCCCTGGTTCATCAGCTTCAGATGGTTCGAGGATCTGACATGTATTGAGGGAGATATTAATATTTGATTGATTTAATCAAATATTAATTATTTGGTCTAATTTTAATTTAGAAACCCTAATTCTAATTTAAGAAAACCCTAATTAGGGCAAGCATACCTTTTTGAGGGTATAAGGGTTTTTCATGGGAGAGAGTTGAATTATTAATTGATTACTGATATTGATTATTGCTAAGAATTCTTCTCTGAAGACTGAGCCAAGGGTTCCAAGATTAAATTTGCATTGGAGAATGTCCACTCTTTAGTGTGTGTGATTCAGAGGTTGTGAAATATCAGCTGATCTATTGCCGATTTGAGAGATAGCTTCATACAAAATTTATCACAGAGGTTTACAGGTTTGGGAGATAACTTCACACAGAAGTTATCACAAGGATTTCAAGTATTTATTTCCTTATGTTTTGATTTAATAAATTGTCCAAATAGAGATCTTGAGATCAGGGACCAAAATACAGACCACATCATATTATCTTGCTTCTGTACGGAATCCATACCGATCCGTACAATTCCATACCGATCTACGATAGGTCAGATAGTGCTGTAGGGGACACAAGAACCGACATCGACATCCCAGTGACCGACATCAACTGATTGCAGACTGACGTCGACAAAGTAGCTGACCAATAGAGACCGATGATGGTGACTGTGTTGTTGACATAGCAATCTAAGACATGCCAAATTCAGGTTTTTTTTCTAGTTTGTGGAATACTCAAGTTATTAAGATCGTATTTGAATATTCTTTTATATGCATGACAGAAAACATCTATTGTAATCATCTGAGCGAATAAATAAGAGATTATATTGTGATTTATTTATCTATTTGGAGATAGTTTACACGAATATAGAAAAACAATTCAGAGCTTTTGTCTTTCTACAGTTCCTATTGGTTGGGGATATTACAGTGGTATCAGAGCTTTGTTAAGAAAAAGGAGACCTTAAGAAAGGGATATTACAGTGGTATCAGAGCCAAATTCCTACCATCTTGTTGGGCAAACCAGAGCTAAATTCTGCCATCTTGTTGGGTAGTTTGGACATTGAACCGGCTAGTAAATCATGGGTACTTTAAGTACTCAAAAATAGTGGGACAAGGATATGGAGAAGCTGAAACAAATTTTAAAGAGGTTAAATGAATTTTTTCTAGGCCCTACATTTGAAGACAAATTAACACAGAGTATTGCATCCATTGTTAAAGGGTCCACAACACAAAGCAAAAAGCAAGGAGATAATAGGAGTGCTACTGTTAATTAGAGACCACTGTTGACCCATTCCAGGATAGCTGGTAGGCCTACATGGCCTACGTTTGTTTAAGAGGAACTAGAGGCTCTAGTAGAGGAGGTGGCAGGAGAGCCCCTATTTGCTGACACACTTATGGTAGTGAATGAGGAGGGGGAGTTATTATCACTTGAGGTTCGAAAGAGGATGTCTTTTGATAACTTTATTAATTTGAGGAGAGAGTACTACAAATCAGTTAGATAGGATAGCAGCATGTCCCATGATTCTTATGAGATAGGAGATGGTGATGATGAGATAGTTTCAACAGTAGCCTCTTCAGAGTTAGATGAGGATGAGTCTGATGCTTACATTTAGAGTGTGGAGGTGTGCTTAGATGTTAGTACACTGAGTGTTGATGATCTCTTAAATATGAAAGAGATTTTAGAAGAGTCCCAAGATCCAATTATTACAGATGTCACCCAGGAGAATGTAGTGGATAGTTTTGAGGGCTTAGTTTCTTCAGTAGTTCTTTTAGTATGGAGGAGTCAGACATTGATGCTATAGTTTTTAATACTCTATATGTTGATATGAGCTTTGGAGTTAATTCACAGAGTATGGATGGTAGTAATTCAGAGATCAATTGTGATGTTGGTGAGCCAACAGTTGGTTTGGTTCCTATTTGTGATACTACTCCTTTGGAGGTGTCTTGGGAGGTAGTAGTTGGTTCGGGCTTGGTTAGTGATCAGTTGTCAGTGGTTTTCCACTCATGGATTGGCTGTTGGGATCCTTATCTTGGTACTTAGGATGATTTGATGCCATGGGATGAGAGTTGTGATAGTCATGGCATGGTGAGGGGCGCTGGGGTTGATAGCTTGTTGGTGTATGACTTACATCACAGATATGTTGATCATAATAGAGGTACAGTGTGTGGGTTCTCCACACTTGGCTTAGTTCCATTTGGGATTTGTTGCAGAGTTGGAGTGTGCCTTCTGCATAGCATGGTGGAATGTGTACATGGTATTTGTAATCTTGGAGTTTGGTTGAGTTGCATTCACCAATTTGATT
Organism: Torreya grandis; assembly: GCA_037957365.1. NCBI lineage: Eukaryota > Viridiplantae > Streptophyta > Pinopsida > Cupressales > Taxaceae > Torreya > Torreya grandis. Next base: position 251,354 of record JARHVA010009840.1, read on the forward strand.
ATGGATTCCTCTTTGTTTTAATTCAGAGGATATTGTAGGAGTTTGCATTGATGAACAGTAGTGCAAATCATGACTACATATGGGATCCAGGTGGATTGATTGGGTTGTTGTTCCAAGATTGCTTGGGGACAAGAAATTTTAGGAGGGGTAGATTTTCATGTTCCCTTTTCAGGTGACATCTTTAGACTTGATGATTAGCCTATTATGCGACCTTCGTAGGCTGATAGGATGGATAGAGGGTCATGGTGGAGCTTGGCTTGGCTTCAATTAGCAAAATTTCTATAGTTGGTTTTCATTTAGGCTCTTTTGGACACATTTGCCTGAGCTCCTATTATTTAGGGACTTTTGACACGTAGCAAAAAATCCTTATTTTGGCATGATCATGTGCGAAATCACTCCCTAGTTTACCAGCTTCAAATGGTTTGAGGATCTGACATGTATTGAGGGAGATATTAATATTTGATTGATTTAATCAAATATTAATTATTTGGTCTAATTTTAATTTAGAAACCCTAATTCTAATTTAAGAAAACCTTAATTAGGGCAAGCATACCTTTTAGAGGGTATAAGGGTTCCTCATGGGTGAGAGTTGAATTATTCATTGATTATTGATATTGATTGTTGCTAAAAATTCTTCTGTGAAGACTGAGCCAAGGGTTCTAGGATTTTATTTACATTGGAGAACGTCCACTCTTCAGTGTGTGCAATTCAGAGGCTATGAAATATTAGCTAATCTATTTCTGATTTGAGAGATAGCTTCATACAGAAGTTATCACAGAGGTTTATAGGTTTCGGAGATAACTTCACACAAAAGTTATCACAAGGATTTCAGGTATTTATTTCCTTATGTTTTGATTTAATAAATTGTCCAGATAGAGATCTTGAGATCAGGGACCCAAAATATAGGCTGCAACATATTATCTTGCTTCTGTATGGAATCCATACCTATCCATACAATTATGTAATGTTCTACCACAGGCCGGATAGCACCATAGGGGACACAGGAACTGACATCGGCATCCAAGTGACTGACATCGGCCGACTGAAGACCGACGTCGGTAGATAGCTGACTGATAACGACCGACGTCGGTAGTATATCAACTGATGATGGTAGAATAACTGACATCAGTGACTGTGTTGTTGACACAACAACTAGAGAGCCGTTCTAGATTTGCAAAAGATCAGGATTTGAGATGATATTTGTATTACTTTATATGCATGCCAGAGATACATTATGGTAATCATTTTGAAGAATAATAAGAGCACTGATTTGCGAGTTAAGAGATTTACTATGGTTTATTTGTTTATTTTGAATTTATCTTGAAAAATCATATCTTTATACATGGAAAATATCAAAAAGCAAAATACAGAGGAATAGTCAGAAAAATATCCAGTTTCAGAATTGAAGGGAAACAGGGGATATTACAAGCTTGGGTCGAGAGAGACCATCAAATTCTTGTTAATCAACAATGTAAGATTCCTTTTCAAATTGGTAGCCTCAAGGATGAAGTCTTGTGTGATATTATGCCTATGGATGTGTGTCATATTTTATTGGGTAGACCCTAGCAGTATGATAGAGAAATAATATATCATGATAAAATGAACAAATGATTTTTGGTAAAGGATGGAATAGAGTATACATTATTGTCTTTGATATATCAACCTACAGAGGAGGAGAAAAGGAATATGGTGTTTGGATTAAAAGATTTTGTAAAGAAGGCCAAGAATCAGGTCCAAGTGTTAATGAAAGAACCATTGAAAGAAGAGGAAAGGATGAGTGTATCCTTAAAAACAGAAAGTGAGATTGGTGTTGCCAAGAAGGTGCAATAGTTGGAATCTAGAGAAATGGATCAAGAAACACAAGTGAAAGAGAAAGAACAAGCAGATGTGAGGCTACGAGAGAACATGGATTTATTAATAAGAGAGAGAAGTAAACAAGAAGGTGAAATGGGTCACAAATATGAGTGTGATAGTAGCAAAGTACAACAAGGTAGTGATGAAGAAGAGGTAACATGGAAGTTGATTATTAAAGACCTTATGCAAGGTCATGAAGAACAAAATGAGAGCCTAATGGAAAACTCAAGAAGTAATGATAAGTATAAAGGATAAATTCATAGTTTTGAGGCCTTGAGAGGGGTAGATAAGCCTCTAATTTTTTAGTCTAACTATTTAGACAAGTGTGTGGTTGCAGGTTTTGATGAACATAATATGAAAGGAGGAGAAGCACATTTGCCTCTTGAGAACAAAGACAAAATAAAAGATGGTCAAGGATCTTAGGAAGAAAGTATGGATGAAAAACATAAGAAAACATTCAATATTCCCCAAAACAAAGAAGGAGACAATCAAGAAATCAGTCTAGTAATATGCCTAAAGGAGACAAAAATTAGTCCATAAAATGATAGCAGAGTGAAGATTCTAAATATTAGGTATATCTCTCTCATGATGAGATTTCAAGAAAGTGAATTTTTAGATGATAAAGGGGCAAGAACTTAAGAACAAACAATACATTTTGAAAGGTGGAATGATATACATGAGGAAAGTATCAAGAAGGACTTGAAAACTTATTTTTTTATACCTATAAGAGAGAAACTTGGTGTGAACATGACAAAGGAAAAGCATGTAATACTAATGGGGATGATAAAGGACCTCTTTAAGGAAAAAATAAGGAATGAAGTTGGCATAAACATAATCAGGTCTTTATGGTTACCAACTGTATAAGGAATAAGGCATGAATTCTAGGATCCTAGTCCAAGTGTGCATGAGAATGAAGAGTATGAGAAAATCATGGCCAAAAGGAAAGTTGGTATAATAGTACAATAACATCAGGAAAACATGAAGCTAAGGGTAAGGAGCGTTGAGAAAGTGACAAGTTTCCAAGAATAAAAGAAGACAAACATGGAGATAAAAAGCCAAATTCCTAAATAAGGTATGTATGAGTCTAATCAAAGCATGGTAATAATTAGAAAAGAGGTTCATAGTACTCTAATGGTGCCCTGGTATAATGTGTTTCATGAGAATAGTATGAGCAAAGGGGTAAGAGGTGTGAAACCTACACCATTCATTGAGTGGAAGAAAGATTTTTTGGTAAATCAAGGATATATGGAAGATATGACATGGCTAAGGATAAATTTGATGATAGGTAAACATGTCAAAGTGAAGGTATACATTCCATACTGCTCTTTGACAAAGACAAATTTGTTTGAAGTTGTTATATTTACAAGAATAATATATAGAACGAACAAAATACATGACAAAAGAACAAAATCAGTGCTAGGAGATACTTTAATCAATCAATAAGCACAGTTGGTGAGAGGTATGGTAAAAATGGCACAAGAGGAAAACTGTAATGTTTTTTGTTTGGGCAGAATTGGTAAAAGTCATTATACAGTAGATGGCTCTTGTGGAGAATAAAGGTTGGCGGGGGAGTTATCTTAGTCTACAAGGTAGAGCACAAATTAGGCCTATAAGCAAGGATAAATAACCCACAAGAGTGAAGCTAAAGGAATATGACAGCAACCTAGAGTATGAAGGAAATCAGATGAAGGAAATGTATGCAAATAGTTTTAGAGTTAAAATAGTACTCATTCATAGCAAAGATAAATTGGAAAGTTTAATGCAAATGAAAAAAGAAGACAAGTCGATATAAGAACAAAAGGTGATGGTGAAAGTACATAAAGGATGTTTAAGTGAAGAGGCTCAATTTCACAATGAATACCAAGACAAAAAACAAAATGAGGAGAATGAGATAACACTCAAAGAGCCACATGAAAACTTGAGACACAAAAAGAAGTTAAACCTCCATATTAATGATTTCCATTGCATAAAATTTGCTTATGAAGTAGTCACAAGTGAAGGAGATAAGGAGGACATGATGAATCAAGTGAGGAAGACACTCAAGTATCATACTTTCTTATCTAACATTGTTTTTAGTGAATAAGAAGAAGTAAGAATGATGGAAGAAATGAAAATAGAACAAGATGATTTCAAGTCTTCAATGAGTCATAGTGTAAATATTGTTCTTAGAAGAGTTACAAATAATGAAAATCAAGCATATATTTATATAATAAAAACTTTTGAAATATAATATCATCAAAAATTGGTGGGAATACACTAAAAAACTAGTCTTCCAAAGTTACAATAAACGAAGTGGGACACCTGTTGTCTCAAGTTCAAGACATTGCAATCATTTCTATCAAATAACAAGGGTCAAAGAATATTGTATGGAACCTTCATAGTTTTTATGAGGAAGAGTGGATGAATACAAGGTGGATAGTCAATGAAGACATATACAACCATGAAAATGAGAGTATGATGCATAAAGGAGAGATAACCTTGAAAAATGGAGGTTATGGAAGCATCACAGTTTGGAAGAATAATAGAATGTGGGACCCATGTATTATTTATAACATGTTTGACATGTATGCAGGTGTAGAAGACATTTGCATGAAGAAGACATTTGACACCAAGAAGACAAATTGTTAATTTGAGAAACATATCCAAATGCAACCATGGTTGTCACTTCAAGGTAAATTTTGGGATCCAAGTCAACATAAGGATAAGAGGAAAGAACAAAAAGATGCACAAACAAATGGCAATGTTGGATAACTCCTAAGGAACAAAACCAATAGGATCAAAAATAAATTAAATAAACAAAAGATTCATGGCTAGGAGCCCATCAATAACTTTTTTTGTGGTAATCTTATGCAGGAGCATCGCCTTCAAGGAGATTTTGTGGAAATTACTTGTGGCATTAGAATGTTGTGGCAGATCCTTCCCTCTAATTTCCAATTTGAATATATAAATAGTGAGTCTTATAGTAAGTTGTCAATGGTCAAATTGGTTGAATAAGGAGGGATAAATATTAAATAAGGTATTGAAGACCATGTAAATATATATGCATGAGTTGGTTTTAAGTGATATGATTATGTTCTCATGTTTATTAAGGTTGTTGAGTAAAATCAGGGTTAGTTGGATCCCTTTAGGGGCTCTTGAGTGATTTTAGGAGTCAATTCCCTAATTTTTGGGAGGAAATCATGTTTATTCCAGTTGTAAATGGGCCAATTTTAGGCAAAGAAAGTGTGAAAAGGAGGGTGAAAGGATGTATTATGAGATTCTATAGTAGAGGAATGAGTTTTTGGAATGTTTCCAATGAATTTCGTGTGATATGTATTTATTATCACAAACCTGTCATAATGTTCTCTGTGTAGGCAACAAGCTAGAATTTTGACAGTCATACTTAATGACATATTTTAACTTATGTGATGCATGGAATATTTAGAGGGGTTAAAAATAAGGCCATACATATTTTTTTGGAGTCTTGAAACCCCTAGAAATGTCTTGTAAAGGCTAATTTGTGCTCACTACCCTCAAAGTAGGTTTTTTATGTATCTGATAATCCATATAGTGAAAATTTCTAAAATTTTGTATTCTTAATTCTATAATCACCATTAAAAATTTTCTAACGTGTAAGAACCCCATCTCATGGGCAAGTATGGTTTCTAGCCAACCCTTGTTATTATGCCTTATTTGCACAGTCTAACTATAAAAATGAAATCTAGGGATATTTTAGGTTTTAAAAATGAATGGTTTTTTATTGTAATAGTATATTAGTGTCATTTATAACCTCCCACATCAGTTTTATGGATTAGATCCTCTTCAACCTCCCTGCACCATCAAAATAGGGATTTTAGGAGGACTAATTAGGTATCTACAGGTGGATATAGCAGAGAGATCATACAAAGAAAGTGTACTTGAATTTTTCATATGTGGAAGTAACCCCTAATGGGTACTAAAATCATTAATTACCTTTCAAAGATAATTAGTCCATAGAGTGTTATTTTTAGTTCTCATTTTTATAGGGCTACAAGAATGCATACCTGCTTTACAAGGCAACCCATATTCTAGTCTCTCAATCCAACAACAACATCATATAAATATAGTCTAATATGTTAGGTAAGGTAGTATAATAATGTATAAAGTTTTTATGTGATTATTTTATTCCATAGTGTATCAGGGTGCATCCATAGCATAGTGTAAAGTTTTGTATCTTGTGGTCATATAACTCTGTCAACACTAACTCATTTGGGTTTAAGGTCAATATTGAGAGGTATGATATTGTTATGTAGAATTCATCATTCAATAATTTGTATGATGTAGTACATTGATTTAATAATTATTATAAGATCAATAAAATAATGAATTTTTGCATCTAGGTGACATAGGAACTGAGAATTAAGTGATTCTTAGGCAAGTTGAACATTTGTGCACTGAGATGAAATCTACTTGTAAAACAATAGGTAACATTGGTTTTCCCAATATGATCACTTAAGAAGAGATATTAAACCACCATATTAGAGTAAATTAAAAATAACTAGTAGCAAATGTGATTGTTGGCTAAAGGGAAGCAATGTCTATATTGACTTTGTTTCAATGGTAGGCATTTTTTGCTAGTGGTTGTGCACTTTTTTCAAGATTGAATTATTCCACTACATTTTAGCGAATATATCACTTCTCCACCTCTAAGAGCTATTGATGTTTTATCAAAATTTTCATTATCTCCTGAAGGTGTTGTCTTAATTCCCATTTAGGGTCAGCATCATACTATGGCCTTGCTTCTAAGATATCTTGGATTAATTTCTAGATTGCTTAGACTTAAAAAATAACACACCACTACATCCAATCTGATTTGCAATTTCATGAAAATGATCCAAAATTTTTAATTTTGTATTCATGATAATTTGTTGAGATGAATATTAGTGCTTTATGGTGTGGATTCTAGCATAGTTGGATTCAAGTTAATGGTGTTGATCTTTTATTGTTTCGATAAAATTTATTTGATCTGAGTGATGGAGACTTGTGGAGAGAGGATTTGGGTGGTATGATAGAATGGTATGCAGATGGTGTGGTAATTTGGTGTGGGGGAATGGGTGGTGGAGTGAGTTGTGATTTCATCTATTTTAAGGCTTTTATTATTACCTTTATGGGGTCATTTAATGTTGCCTTCTAATTTTCTTATTCTAAATATTTGTGGATTCTTTTATCATCATTTTATTATCTATTTTTTATTTTTGGGTGGCTTCTTCTACCTTATTATTTTGTGCTTATGATTTTTTGGTACCATCTACGATCACCTTCTTATTTTTAGATTTTATTTTCACTTCTCTATTTTTTCTTTTTTTATTTCTCCTTTTTTAATCTTTATTTTTATTTTTGTTGTTTTTATAATTTATCCTTTTTCACTTTTTCCTCATGTTCCTTTTGAATCTCTATTATCATTTCATATGTATCTTCTTCCCTTTCTTTCCTCTCCTATTCTATTTTGGCTTGTTTCTCCCTTTATTCTTCTTCCTTTCTTTATTTTTCTTTCTTTGTCTTCATGCTCTTGTTTTTGCCTTTTTCCTTAGTTTTATGTGTTTTTTCATCCTTGGGTCATTTTATTTTGGCAAGTGCCATGGTTGTCTCTGGGGTTGATTTTATTTCAATTTATTTTTCTTTTCTTTTTTCTTCTTCTTCTTCTTCATTTATCTTCTTATGTGGCCAACACATCTATGGTTTATATTTGATCTTGCAGTTCATCCTCTTCTTCTGTCTCAATATCTGACACAATGATGGATTTTTTTTCCTTATGAGGGAAAATTTAGAGATGTTAATGTGTAATTTTTCTATTTTGTTTCTATTTTTCTAAGGAAACATTTCTAATATTTTCTCTTTTTGATGAATAAGTTTCCTTTTTATGCCTATCATCTATCGTAAAT